>OX459036.1:25490513-25547280 GCA_949775005.1 Orthosia gothica
GTCAATAATGACATTAGCATAGTGTAGGTATTATGCTGATAGGGGAAATTAGTATGTTATTCAAGGTGCAAAAATAATGACACTGCGTTTGCTGACTGCCTTGCAGGTCTAACAGTGGTAAGAACGACTACTGAGCGGTACTTAGATATTTTATCTCGATCCACTGATCGGGAACAAGCGTCTTTGTTTTTTTTTACCGACGAAAAAAAGAAGAACCAGAAGTTTAATTGTGTATAAGCAGGTCAATTGTTCATAAAATTAAATAAATACTCTTTCGTAGGGTCAAACAATGGTTTGACACCACCAAAAAAAGGACAAATGTGCCTTGCCGAATTCACTTGCGCAATTAGGCTGCTCGATTTGTACCCGATTGTCTTCTCATAAACACCCACCCGCATGAACATCAGTTTATCCGTGATAATGGTGCTTCCAACAGCACCGAAATGTCGGAAACTCGCAACAAACACGCGCATAATCGCGTATCGCGTATTATCGTAAATATCCCGTTTCGAATGTTAATGTTAAAGAAAAACTATCAAAATAAATTTTTTTTTTTTTTTTTTGGTTCTGTCCTTACATGCCTCTAGTCAAATATTTGGACAATACCAAATATTTGTCTCTGAAAGTCTATACAATGTCTGAATATACCAGCTATGTTCTTAAACTAGTTAAAGTCAACAAGTATGCGGTCATTCTGTTACTTAATCTTAAGTACTGGTCTACAAACTTAGGTAATAAATAGTACTTTCGAGGTAATGCACATTAAGTGAAGTTCAGTTCGGAAAGAGTTTTATTGCATTTCGAGATATCTTTGCAACGTTGAGAGAAAAATAATATTTTTTTGCGTGATAATTATGTATATCCACGTTTAATTATAGCTTTCTAGCACTAAGAGTCACAGAGCTAAGCTGCGGACAGACGGACATGGAGAATGTAAAAAGGTTCCTTGTTGACTACGGAACCCTAAATGAGTACTGGACTGGCATATATTCTTCAATCCATATTTGTAAAGAAATAACTCCAAATTATAATAATCTCCAACACACCATATCACAGATTACTTAATAGTTACTACACCATATCCTAATTCTCCTATTATAGCATTTGATAAATATTTACCTTTCAAACTTGCGCAAGCGCCGACCGCGTAAACCAAGATTAACTGTGCGTATATCAATCTTAACCCTTTGTAGTACAGATATAAATAACCCAGTTAGCCGTCTATAACTGTGGTTGAAGTTATTTTTTATACCGGTTAATGTAAACTAGTTACTTTGATGCTATAAGTTAAATTCGTTGTTAGTCTGTGCGTGTAATTATATATAATTAATAAGTTGTGATTTTTTTTTGTAGTTTGTGTGTCTTGGTAACTTTATATTTATTTTTTAGTCGTTACTTGTAACAAACAAAATCCAGAAGGTTTTACTTATACGAATTTATTTGATTCCGAGGTCAAAATATTTAGCATAAAGTGAATCACTGCACATAGAGTGGAGGCCTGTGTCCGTGCCTGTGTCCCACCAGAGGGTATATTATTGGCTGATTATGCTTATGCTAAGATACATTATTAGCTAGTTTGCAGATCTAATTTCAGCTGGCTAAGCGATACCTATCTTATCTTTAATACAAAGTAGGTACGAAATACACGTAAAGTCGAACAAAGCGTAATTTTTGGGTAATGTATTTTTTAAGCTTAAGATTTTAACGGCTGCTTATCGTAAAGTCTTCATTTAAATTACAAGCATTTAGTGTAAATTACTTGTTAAAAATAAAGCGGTTTAAATATAAAGATTACAATTAATTTCTATCGACTTCAAAAGATTGTGCTTGTTTCTTAATACCTACTCTTTGTGCATTCATGTGCAAATTGGTTGGACACATAAGGACGCTATTAAAATTGGTATTAATTGGTTTGGTTGGTTTTATTTTAATTTGGATTGAAATGCCAGAGTTTAAATCCTGGCTTGGTTCCTGTTGGTGAATTTTCTGGAGACAAAGAACTTACGTCACTGTTAAATATAACTTCGACATCACCATTTCAGTCGAAAGACGAAAGCTGGCCTTGGAACTTTAATCCTTTGCAATAAGGTCACATGCCTATGAATTTGGGCTTACTTTACTTAAGGTTCTAGGAACCCTTATAGATTCGTCATGTCTGTCTGTCTGTCTGTTTGTCTGTCTGTCCGTCCGTATGTCACAGTCACTTTTTTCCGAAACTATAAGAACTATGCTGTTGAAACTTGGTAAGTAGATGTATTCTGTGAACCGCATTAAGATTTTCACTCAAAAATAGAAAAAAAAACAATATATTTTGGGGGTCCCCATACTTGAAACTGAAACTAATTTTTTTTTCCTCAAACCCATATGTGTGGGGTATCTGTGGATAGGTCTTCAAAAATGATATTGAAGTTTCTAATATTTTTTTTTTCTAATCTGAATAGACTGCGCGAGAGACACTTCCAAAGTGGTAAAATGTGTGTCCCCCCCTGTAACTTCTAAAATAAGAGAATGATAAAACTAAAAAAAATATATGATGTACATTACCATGTAAACTTCCACCGAAAATTGGTTTGAACGAGATCTAGTAAGTAGGTTTTTTTAAAACGTCATAAATCGTAAACCGCAATTTACCAAGTACGGAACCCTTCCGGAACCCTTTTATACATAAGAATACATAAGAATAATCATTGAATGTGAATTTTAAATTGATTAACTTTTGAATGATTCTATTTGACTGCATAGTAATGAATATTCTGACATTATTTAATTTATTTTGACTATAATTTATTATACTATATTATCTGTATACCATTTATTATTTATTTGTTTTGTATATTGTAATGAAATTTAGAATGACTGCATGTAAAATGCAATTAAATGTAAACTAATATACCTACAAATTTTGTACGCCATTATTGGCAAAACATGGTCGCTCACAACATTTATTAACTCAATACCATGCATGTCTGATTAGTCATGTAAACGCATGTTTGACAAATAAAGTTTTTCTTTCTTTCTTTCTTTCTTCGTGCGCGAGTCCGACTCACACTTGGCCGGTTTTTTTATCTATTTTGTAAATTCAATGTTGCCATTGACACTCGCAAGGTTAAGACGAATCGATTGACGAACGAATCATTAAAATCGGCCAACGCGTTTGGTCTCTGGAACGCCACATAGGAAAATAAATTAACACAAAAATACTCACAGAAATATTGAAAGTCCAGGATTTTTGCTTGTTAAAATAACTGCCTGCAGTGAATGAGAAAACGAATGGTCGAGTGAATGACTGTAAATCGTTGTTGAGTAAATGAGTCCCGGCGGGACATCGGCGCAATTATTATTTTCCTTAAAATGTGTCGTACGGAAATAAAACAACTTTACAATAGGGATGATTGAATGAACCTTGTTATAAGGGAATTTAATGAGAGGTTATTTGTTTGACAACATTGTGTTTGGGGATTCTCTTCTAGACGATGAAATGGATCTGTGTACATATAGTTTTACATAGAAGAGTACCTAAAAGTTTCGGTATCTCGTTGGTTACTTGATTTGATTGATTGGAGCTACATAGTGTTATGTTAAATGAGAGACTAAAGTTTCATTAGGTCTTAATAGCTTAAGTTTCCTGATAGATTCAACATGAAATTTTCAATTTTACCTACTTACTAATAGAATTATTTCTGCAGACGTAACATGGGATGCCCCTTATATGGACCGGAAACTTTTAAAATGTGACCTGAATAGGTCGGGTTTTGTGACGCAGTTGCGATATGCGTCGTGGACGATCAGAAAGTATGAAGACCAAAAGTTGGACCAATCAAAACACATTGAAAAGAATAGCTACTCGTCTACATGATGCCTCTGGTAGACAGACTTTCGGGCCCGTAACTACCCGTAACTACAATCAAATCCCAGAAACAGGGTTTTGGAGGTAAGATATCTATAGTCACACGATAGAGAAATTTGATAGCAATGTCTTCACTAGGTCTACTAATTCACTAGATGTTCATCTTAGGCTATGTAGCGAATCCGAACGCAACACAAACTTCGCGCCCGCATCGCGAGCGCCGCCTCCCGGAAAAATATCGTAGTTAACTATCTGTCAGTCGATGAGCCGGCCATCAAGGACTCTGACAAAACTTTAATTAATACGTACGCGCTCTCTGGCCACGCGCCGACTCGATAGTTCTAGTTCCTTAGTTTAATTAAGCGTTCACTCTTCTTGTTTTTTTACAATATACATAAGACTCTATATATACGAAGTTTAATTGCTCCTTTCTTACACTATAGCTACCCAAAATGTAAGACAAGCGGTCAACCACACAAATGAGCGTACCCAATCAGTATGTAATGGAGGATGTCACACGTGTATAGTAACATGAGCGGTTTATTTCGAACTCAATTAATTCTGTTTGGATGGTAACTCAGCAAGTCAGCACCCGTGATACCTGTTCTACTGAATATCAATGTGTAGTGAAAGGTATCGGGACAAAATCAAGGGGTATGCCAATTTCTTAAACGATTTTGACTAGACAGTTGTCTGATTTTGACTTTGACAAGTAAATACTATTCCAGCAGTTTTTTGCAGCAGTTTATAATTATGTATTTGACCTTTTTTTGGTTTTTGTCACAAAGTATGAAAGCGGCGGCGCGCCACAGACAGAGATACCACTACGAACAAAGATCAATTTGCACACACACATTGACTACGATTTTACAGGGATTATCAGGCTTTGCCAGACAGAGCTCAATCACAGCTGAAGCGAGTGCCAGCGCGGGCGTTTGTCACGTCATTCATAAATATTTATCAGTTATCAAAAATATTTTAATCAACTACGGCGAAGCAAAACAGAGGAGGAGGTCACATTAAATAAAATATCTAGGGGGCACGAGTTACCAACAAAAAATTTTTTTCGCCCATCACATCATGTGTGTTATCATTGAACAGGGCTAAAACCTGTGGGCCGATACTTCTAGTCAAGCATGCTTCACCGTCGACCATTATCATCGCTTTGTGAGATAGAGAATTATTTTAAGGCGGTACCCCGAGCAAAACGCCGCGCAAGCCGTTTTTTGTGCTGTTTTTAGGAGCTATCTACTCGTTATTTAAAAAGAAAAATACCTTAAATTTCTACATATTATTGATTCTAAAATGGTAGATTTAGTTTTTTTTTAAATGTTGTATATATTTCACTAATCTACTTCTAAAAAAACATAAAAATGAGAAATAATAATTGATATTATGCATCTCCTCGTAAAGTGTTCATTGATTATTTTTTGTACTAACACTAATGGATAGACAAATTAATAACGAACATTTTTGTAGAATTATTTTTTTCAAAAGACCAAAATTCGATTTTATTAAGATTTTATTCTAAAATCTGGGCGTATTCACTACTGTAATTCATGCGCCACCAGTGCCGCTAGACCAATAGGAACGCTCATATCTCATGCCGATTTTTTGGTCAGGGTACCGTCTTAATGTAATCTTGTGATTTTTTAAAGAGTTTTAGAGTAGTAAAGGCATCAGACATTTTTATATAAAAATGATTTCCAGAGCAAACCGTTATTTTGCAGTATGCAATGGAGGTTATACCTATATTGGTACAGCTTCTACTTACCTATAGCAGCTGCTAATTATAAATGACAAATACGGGAATTGGGTTAATGCGAGTCAATAGACACTTTCATATTATTACTATTACGACAAATGATTCATAATACCCCACTAAATTGAGTAAATTGTTACTAATTGTGAATGTTCAACCCAAAATCGGCGGGCTACGATAATTTGACCAAAATTTTGATCAAAATTGTCTATTGGTCTATTCGAATTACAAAATAATAATTAATTATTTCAAAATAAACTAACTCGTGTTTATGGTTCCAAATGATTACGTTAAGTTTCAAGCAGACTGTTTAACGACATTTTCTCAAAAATTATAAAAGTTTTAGGTAATCGGACTCATTTTAAATTTTGCTAAGCATTATTTAAGCCTGTTTAAATAAAGCAATAGTTCATCGTCAACGGTGACAAAAAAACCTTGCTTCACATATAAACAAAGTGACATTTTATCAGTGATAACCATGTATGGTTACAACGATAGTCAAAAGTCTAAAATGTTTAGGATGCCTCGTTAAGGCGGTACCCCGAGCAAAACGCCGCGCAAGCCGTTTTTCGTGCTGTTTTTAGGAGCTATCTACTCGTTATTTAAAAAGAAATATCAATTCATAAAAATACATTAAATTTCTACATAATATTGATTCTAAAATGGTAGATTTTGTTTTTTTTTAATGTTGTATATACATATTTCACTAACCTCTTTCCAAAAAAATACATATAAATGAAAAATAATTATTGATAGTATTCATCTCCTCGTAAAGTGTTTATTAATTATTTTTTGTACTAACACTAATGGATAGACAATTTAATAACGAACATTTTTGTAGATTTTTTTTTTCAAAAGAGCAAAATTCGATTATATAAAGATTTTATTCTAAAATCTGGGCGTATTCACTTCTGTCATTCATGCGCCACCAGTTCCGCTAGACCAATAGGAATGCTCAAATCTCATGCCGATTTTTTGGTCAGGGTACCGTCTTAAGTCAGCGCGAATTTCCAAATGGTTGACTCATCTTGAAATTTTTCATTAGAGACTGGTAGAATCCGTAGAATTTCTCTTTGCCAAAAGCTCCTGGTAAAAAGAAATTTCAACATAATACAAGGATCATTCTTATAACGATCAAACGCATTTTACTGGCTTTTCCCAAGTCTCAATAGAGTATAAATTCACCCTTCATTGAAGTAAAGTCAATTGACTTCAAACTCAATTAAATCATCAAGCCAGAACTATCTCCTGAACTTAATAATTCAAAATCAAACAGTTAATACTGGACAAAAAGAAAAATAAAACAGCATTATTATTCAAGACCGTTCTCGATAAAGTAGTTGGCACAACCGGTAGTTATAAACCACTAGTCGTTACAAAGTGTATCGATGTCATTAATTCAGTCCTCATTAAGAGCAGCAAGTATTCATTTATTGAAAGTTTATGCACAAGTACAAAGGCAAACTTAATGATTAAGTAACAGTATACCTAAGAATGGTTTCTTGTATTTATTTTTTAAGCTGTTAGCTTAGCGATTATTGTTAACTCCGGCTACTCCCACTGCTATAGGACTTTGTACAGTTCTCCCTTTTAATCTGTCATACTTCCCGGTTCCGTGCCTCTCTCATAAAGACTTTTTGTTAACAGCTGAGTTGCGTGTTTGCATTTTTTCGTTTTCTTTTAATGTCTGCCAATATAACTATAGTTCATTTGCTTCACATTCCTTTATAAAAGAGAAGAAAAGTACGTACCGTTCTAATAATTCCCTCATGTATTTTTGGGTATCAATACATTTTCAAAATCATTGTGTGTGGTCTTCAATTTACCTATAATTGCTACCAATAGTAATTACTTACTACTGTTAGCTTTATTAGTAAAGCTACAGGTAAACCCCAACGAATAAATCTAAAGAAAATTAATATAAACGTATAAATAAAATAAAGCCTAAATTTCTAACATCCATGACGCCATAAATACAATCGAGTTAAAGCATCGTTATAAATACGTCTCGATTAATAATTAATCGACTTAGTGAGTTATCTATTGAATTTAATCGATTCTATGTGTGTGGTCGAATGTTTATCTGTTACAACTGTTTATTCATGGAGTTTCTCTTCTTCATAGGAAACGACCAACCCGAACCGTGCACCTTTTGTCGACGTTTTATAAGTGCCCATGTAGGCCTATATGAAATAAAAAAAAAATATTTTGATTTTGATTTTTATTAAATACCTACTTACTTAGAGAATAGCTCTTTTTTTTAGCTTACTTAGAGATCTTCAAGAATAGCTCTTTTGCTTAAATGGTGCTTTAACAAGATATATTATACCTTATCCAAAAAAAATTCTACTCAGTAAAAGAATATTTAGAGTCCAGCTTAAAATAAAGATTTTATCTTTAGTGGCGATCTGACCTATACAAACAATAAAATTTACTCTATCCTATTTAACTTCATACGAAATTATGATTATAATTTGTACTACTTGAAAAGGATGACATTGATATTGCTTTATAATTGTATTAAATTCATTATTATTGACATTAAATTATATTTATGTAAAATATAATAATTCAGTAATGATAATGTTGATAATGTTTAATGCATGCTAATTTAGAATGATAAGCACAGGAGAATGATAATTGCTACTTGTAAAAGGCTGCTAAGTCATAAGTACTAACATTATATAACACCAATATGATACACTTAGTTCGCAATAAACGTTTTGACTTTGACTTTGAACATGTAAGTAACACAAATAACCACAACTCGTGAAGCCGTAAATCATTCCCTAAAACAAATAACGAAGAAAAGTTTTTTAATAATATCATCCGCTCTTACAGGCTGGCCAATTACAGTTCTCTAACATTCATTAATTTTCTTCGGAAC
The DNA here is from genome assembly GCA_949775005.1 of Orthosia gothica. Lineage (NCBI taxonomy): Eukaryota > Metazoa > Arthropoda > Insecta > Lepidoptera > Noctuidae > Orthosia > Orthosia gothica. The sequence goes on from OX459036.1 coordinate 25,499,010, forward strand.
CCCGTCGGAACTTGTTAAATACTCATCAAGGAACATGGGGTTCCTATGGAGTAACGGTGTCTTAGCCCTTTGATTATACCTTAGATCAAACATTTATCCAGACCACTCCGTGACCAGGAACTTAGGTACGTTAAGTTGGTTATCATTTGTAGATTTTTGACAGTCCTTACTGGTAGGCAGAAGCCAGAATATCTGACATCAGATATACCACACCGTTAACACGATCAACCCAGCTACTGGGTTATGGAGAAAATCAAACAGGCGGTCCATGTAAAATACCGGTACTAGTAGTAACAGTGTCCCGTCCAAAGACCTACCATAGTAAGGTCCATACTCCTTTTCATGTCTTACAATTTTCCGACTCCACTCCACCTCTAATCTTCAAATTGATCATGAATTCATGTTATTTATTGACATAAATCAAGGATATTTTCGTTGTCTTGGTGAGTGAGTCGGGTGGAGGTCCTTCCAAATGAATTGGAATAAAGGCCTAACTGTAGGTCAGTGAAAGACAGCTAAAATCCTTTAGAAGTACCTATATTTCTCTCAGACAGATGATCTCACACTTTATGATTAGTGATTTACATTATGTAAATGCTCACGCCGCATCTCGGCGACATCTACAATACGATGAGTTTTAATATTATTATGAATATATTACAGAATAAATGCAAGGGATGAACTATTCAGCGTTTTCCACCTTAAGAATAGCCTGGATAATATTTGACGTTTAATTTTAAGATTCCCATCCCCTTTTTAGGGGGGTTGTAGACGAGAGTTAGTTGTTGATTGATATTTTGTCGGAGGAAATTTGACAGAGATTAGAAATAATCGTAACTACCACATCATCAATTCACCAAAAAACTACGAGATGTTTATTTGAAAAGTCGGTGTCATTTCTGCGGTAAAATGAAAGTAGTTATCAAAAATTGTTGAAACTCGCTCAATACTATTTTTTGTTTTTCTGTCTTTCACCTTCGACATATAGGAAGGTACAAATGGGCACAAATACGCTTTCACCAATAATTATGAAGTTCACAGTCGATAGACCAGTGGAAGATTGGTATTGAATCTAAAAGTCGGTCGTCTGTATTCAGTCTTACCATTAGTTTGCAGGAGACACTCATATTTTGAAATAGTTTCATGAATTTTCCTCTGAAATTAAGTAGACTCGGCATTTTATTTATGAACTGAACTATAACGCGCCTGAGTCTCTTTACTTAACCTTACAAATAAGACCCAATTTTTAGAGTTCCGTACCCAAAGGGTAAAAACGGGACCCTATTACTAAGACTCCGCGGTCCGTCTGTCTGTCTGTCTGTCTGTCACCAGGCTGTATCTCATGAACCGTGATAGCTAGACAGTTGAATGATGTATCTCTGTTGCCGCTATAAAAACAAATACTAAAAATAAATATTTAAGGGGGGCTCCCATACAACAAACGTGATTTTTAACCGTTTTTTGCGATAATGGTACGGAACCCTTCGTGCGCGAGTCCGACTAGCACTTCGCCGGTTTTTTTCATCTGTAGCGTTGCGAATTTCGATCAACACTTTTTTTTCAGTTGCTAACAAATGGTCAAATAGTTTGGAGAGTTAATTGTTTGACATTTTGTTAGACTAACAATTGACCATTAAACCCGTTTTACTGATTTTCTAAAACGTTGGTTAGCATATTTAACCATTGGTTAGTTAACTACCAATGAAAAAACTGGGCCTAAGACAGCCTCTAAAGAAAAACAGGTAGGGAGCTCATCTCGAGAAAAATATAGAAAGTGAAAAGGTATCATTAATCATACTTTTTAGAAGTTACACCATTAGTTCAACTAAAATGAACTTACTTACCTATTTTCGGGGATTTCGAACGCCCATTATCAATGACGAACCCCAAAAAGAGATGCCGTAAAAGTCGTATAAGTAATCATAGCCTTTAAATTTTGTAAAAGAAATTCGCCCTCATCGCATTTTTACGACGGAAAATCAAAATCTGATGCATATTGCAACATTAAAATATTTTAAAGGACTGTAAACCGTCAGAATTGCTTCCTTATAATCTCGGAAATGCAGTTAAATATACTATAAAAGTTTATCATCCCGTGATATACCTCTGTAAATTCGTACACAGATCTCATCACTCACTCATTATATAACCAAAACCATCACAAAAATAACCCTAAAATATGCAAAATTCTACGGCATGATATCTCAGAATCTACCAGTCGTGGGAAAACAATAACCAGAATATGTCGACCCCTGGTTTTCCTACCATTTATTGGCAAAGTCAGGTTATGTTAAGGGTCAAAGGAAATTGGCTCTAAATAAAACGATATACATGATCGAGCGATTCATTTATAACCGTTGTAAAACACGTATGGGTTTTGGTAACCCTTGTTTTATTAGAGAACACAGTGTAGAAACATAAACGATAATCCCAAAAAAAGGCAGTGGAAAAACTGCTAAGGTATATACAGCGTGTTGCAGTTAGGCTATGACATTTTATAGGGTTAGAAATCGTGCCAGCAAGTAATTGGAGAAAAATATATCGATACTAGTCGAGTTAGACTACCTAGAATAACGGATGGAAGAAATAATTGGTCTTAACGTGTCGTAAATAACCATGAAATATGGGTTTGTTTTACAGTAACAAACGAGAAACAATAACTATAAGACTTAATTTCTACATTAATCAATAAATAGGAAAAAAAAAGTCAGGTACGGAAACTTTTAGAGATCAATCGATTTATGCCTGGAAATAGATAAATTGTTACAGCCTATATATATCTAGAAAACCACGATTAAAACTATAACTATAGACATGTTGAATTATATGGTGTAGTCTACTAAAAACGCGTTATTATTCTTACTGATTTACCCAATTACGTCTTAGCCATTCCTTTTTGATTGAGAAAACTGTTCTTATTTTATTTAACCTAAACCATTTTCTCATATTTAATTTATTATCATATACTCAACTGTTTGGTTGTTCTTTCAAGCAAAGAAAACGTTTATTCCCTTATACCAAGAAGATAAATATTCAATAATTATACAAATGAACCTGTCCCGACTGCAAACCAATCCTAAACAAAACAGATCAACACTTCTTAACATCGATATTGGGAATTGGTCAGCTCTATATCAATATTAAACTAAACGACCCAGTAATCGTGTCCCCGCACTACTCGTAACTCGTCGCCGCATAATTCGGCACTAAGCCATCATCCACTCACCGTATAACTGTTCCATTGACGTATTTCCATAGATACTACTTGATACTTACTTATGGCAGAGCTTTGCATCTTGGGAAATGAGTTGAGAAATAAAAATATTTTCACGTGATTTATTTATTCATTTATCCTCGCACTGGAATGCTTTATAGCAATTACACCAATGTAGCACAATCTTATAATAAACTAACTATAAGTCCAGGGGTTTCCTCACGATGTTTTCCTTTACCGTTGTCAGCGATGTCCAATATAAACTATGTAGAAAGTACATATGAATTGAAAAAGTCATATTGGTCGAGAGGCGAGGTCTTAGCCACTGGGCCACCACGACATATACGTATAGATGATGTGAATAGGTTGTAAAATGGTAAGAATATAAACCTGACGGTAATGCAACTGGGTACCAGTATTTTACATGAAGTGACCCCCAATCTGACTTCCGTAACCCAATAATTGTGTAATACGGAACGCCTTGGCAAGACTGTTGTCAGATTATCACATAAACATAAACCATCAACATGTATACCCCATAAACATATTTTTAAACTGTGTCTTCCGTTCCCACAGACAAACCGTGTAAACGGTTTTGTGGGGCATAGTTCTTAAGTTAATATTTAATAAACTTGTACTTTAATAAATAAATAAATAATAATAAATTGAGACCGACAACGTCTCAGAGCTATAGGTTATCACTGGCAACACACACTGGTCATAGACTTTCGTCTTGAGACACTGGTAAGTTGGACGAGAAGATAGAATAGTATAGAAAAGAAAGGTGTGTGAACCCCACAGATGCATCTCCGGTTCCATGGTGGAGGCCGATGGCCATCACGCTTTGAGTTGTCGTCGTTTCTCGGGGAGGTTCCCGCGTCACCATGCGCTCAATGATATTGTGCGGAGGGCATTGGTGTCGGCAGATGTCCCCTGCGTGCTGGAGCCTCCGGGTTTGTGTAGGACTGACGGCAATAGGCCGGATGGACTGACCCTGGTGCCTTGGAAAAACAGCAAGTGCTTATCATGCATTTATCATGCATTTATCCTAGTGACAAACTCAAGTCCAGTGACGAAACTAAAGACATGGTAACAAAAATCATACGACCTGATCAAATGAAGCTGCATGTACGAGGTGTCCGCAAGACCAAAAATGGAGGTGTTATTATTAGCACAGAGACCAAGCATGATGCTGAAAAAATTAAGAACGCCGTCCAGCTTTCTACATCTGGACTAACCGCCGATGAGCCCAACAAGCGCAAACCACGGATCGTGATTGTAGGAGTGCCGTCTTCCCTGTCTGAAACTGAAGTCTTCAAGTGCATTTACGAACAGAACATACCTGATAAGTTGCCAGAGATGTCCATGGAGTCGTTTTTGGCCTCTGTTAAATTAAGCCACAAATCTGGGAAGAAAGATACGTCGAGCTGTAATTACATTATTGAAATTCCAGCCAATATACGTAAAGCCCTAATTTCGACATCAAGGCTGTTTATAAATTGGACGTCCTGCCCTGTTAGGGACTTCACTCTGGTTACCAGATGCTACAAGTGCCAATTATATGGCCATGCAGCCAAAACATGCAGAGAGGTCAACTCTGTGTGTGCTCACTGCGGTGAAGCTGGACACTCAGTGTCCGAATGCACAAAGAAAGCGGACACATCGAAATGCGCAACTTGTTCGCGCTTTAAAAAGCCCAACAACCATAAAACGGGAGACCCTGAGTGCCCTGCTAGGAAAATAGCGGAATACAGGCATATCAACTCCATCGACTATGAGGGCGTCTAGTAGTTCATACTCAAGGTCACACGCGTCGAACGTTTGCTGCTGATACTGCAATGGCCTACTAACCGTCAATTTGTTGCTGGCTAAGGATATTAGTCGTTAGCTGCAAAAATTAAGTGTCTCTGTTTAATTTTACAATTCTGCTTACCAATTATTTCCCAATCTTTATATGTGTAATCAAAGTGCACTTTATTGCAATTTAGGTAAATAAGACATTAAGTATATGACCTAGTAATTCTATGTTTATAGTTTTAAGTAAATTAACATTAATTTTCAAAATTATACAATCATGTCACTATTTTTAGACTTCTTATGTTAAATATTGTTTAAATTCTGTTGTCCTAGGATAAGTATATTTTTAGAGCTCCTACAGCCTGTGATACAGGATTACCTAGTACAGGCATCTTACATTATTATACCTACATTAGTTATCTAAGATTAAAACTGTGTTTTTACCTTTTCTAATTTCTGAATAAAGATTTATTTATTATTTATTATTATTATTAATATGGGACGCAACTTGCGTCAGCACTGTTGCCGCCAGCCACCTTGGTCGCACCGTCCTCTCGCCGTCAGCGGCGGCGGAAGACGCCGCTGAGAGGAAGAGGGTGAAGTACGCACCGTTGGAAGGCCGCTACCATTTTGTACCCACTGCCGTTGAGACCATGGGTGGTTGGAGCACTGAGGCCAAGAGGCTCATTAGTGAGATAAGGCACAAGCTTCGTGACAAAACGGGTGACTCACGCTCCGGCTCGTTCTTGGTGCAAAGGTTAGCCATTGCCATCCAACGTGGCAATGCAAGCAAGCGTTATGGGCACCTTTGCCCCGGGAACAATTAGGGGCGGGTTATTTGACTAGTTATAAGACAGATTTTTGACGTGTCGTTGTGACTTTGACATCTAGAATAGAATATACTTTATTGTACACCATAAAATTATACACATTTACAATAAAAACTTATTTATAAGGGTACAAAGGCGGTCTTATTGCTGACAGCGATATCTACCAGACAACCTTTGGATGGACTGAAAAAACTTAGAATAAAAAAGGGGGTAGTCTGCGGTGTACTGCTATTAGATTAAACATAAATATATACAAGATTGTATTACTCTAATAAATACTATACATAAACCTATATATAAACATACATACATAATGACATGAAATTTATAGAAAGAGAGAGAATCAAAAAAGAAAAAGGGTTGAATAATGATGAAAGAGATTAGGTCTAAATAGAAAAGCGTTAGAGAGAAAGGAAATGGTTTTAACCAGGTTTTTAAAATAAACCAGTGACTAGGCTTGTCTAACTGACAACGGCAACTCATTCCACAATCGCACAGCCTGGACTGTAAACGATTTGTCGTAAAACTTAGTGGAATGAGCAGGCATCAAAAGTTTAAAATTTTTCGATGATCTCAAGTGTCTAGAATGTGTGTCATGAAGGAACTTAAAGCGTTCTTTGAGATAAGGTGTGATGGGAATAAACAGAATACTGTAGAGTAATGATAAAATATGGGCATTCCGGCGAAAGCGGATTTGCAGTCACTTGAGCTTAATTTGAAATTCGGCAAAATGGTCATATTTGCGTAAACCAAATATGAATCCAATATAAAAGTTCTGGAGTCGCTCAAGCTTATCTAGCTGCACTTCAGTTAGGTCTAAATAGCTGACATCGGCATAATCGAGGTTTGGGAGAAGGAGGGATTGGGCGAATGTAGTTTTGGTGGCAGTCGGAAGGAAATTGCGCAGTCTGTGCAAAGACCCCGCAAACGCAAACATCTTGCCGCTAACTTCCTGCAGCTGAGGACCCCACGAAAAGTCTACTGTCTAGTCTAGATACTGCGCTAATTCCCGAAGCTGCCCAGCTGAGTCGGATTCGACGGTTGACCTCTTTCTCGAAGTTGGCCCTCAACTTCAAGTGTAGAAACTCCGACCTTGATAGGAGTGAGTGCAACATGCGCATTCAACATCACCTTGATTTGTCCATGTTCATCTTAAAACCCACTCTTTCGGAAGCTCTACTTAGGTCATCGAGCATTGTACTGAGGTCTTCCATGGTCTCAGCCATGACCACTATATAGTCGGCAAACCGAAGGTGAGTGATGTACTCGCCATTGACGTTAGTGCCAAGCCTTCTCCAGTCCAGAACCTTGAAGACATCCTCCAGTGCAGCGGTGAATAGATTCGGAGATATGACGTCTCCCTGTCACACACCTCGCTGCAGAAAGAAAGATAGGGTCAAAGGTATGTTCGTTAAGCTTTAGTTGATAGCAATAAGTGTCTATGTATATTAAAGTCACAAAATGAAATAACCATTTCAAATATCTACTGAAACCAACCAAATGGTTTTCAACTTTGCATACATGGACAGACGTGACCACATTGTGAATTTAAACCCAATATTATCGAGTGTGTGACTTGGAATGACGCCAGTTCTAATTCTAACACTGGTAGAAGTTTTAAAGGGAAACTAGTTTAAAGTTATAATTCGGGCCCGTAAGCTGTCTACTGCAGAGGAAAAGCCTCTTTTCGTATTGCGAAGGAACAAGCTTCTTTCAAACAACGTAAACGTGTATCCTACACGATGTCATCATTTTGCCCAGACCTGCTATTATCGGACCCAGCAGATGCCCGTAACATTGTTAGCCGACCTGTAATTTGTTTCTTCAATCGTTTGGCTGATATATCTAGGGAAATAATGCATAGGTGTTTGATTATCATACCAAAATGTTTGCGCAACAAGTGGTTATCCTGAGGGTTCAGTACGGTTCCAGGTATCCTTTACAAATATAATAATACACCTACATGTATTTGGTAATACTTATGTATTACAAGACTAAGTTTCAAGCTCTTAAACTTTTACAGAAAGTTGAGTAATTGAACATCCGGGCCTGAAATAATATAATGTAAAAAAATAAAATAGGATTCAGTGGAAACCCGTAATTAAAGATTTAATTGTTTTTAGAGTCAAAAAAAAATTGCGGTGGTTTTACAAAAGATTATTTCCGTTATTAAATAACTTCACTAACGGAAATGATCTTTAGAAAACCACAAAACACAAAAATAGTATGGTAAATAGTGACCCCATTTTCCACACTTCCACAATCTGTTTTGTCCACAAAAAAAAACTTAAAAAATGACTGTATGTATATTCGTCGCTTTTATAACTAAGAGCCTATTGGAAGTCGGCTAGGGTTGCTTTCAACGAGCATCCGGCACGACCAGAAGTACATATCTACACATGAATGAGTAAGCGACTGAAATGACGGCGGTTTGCCGTCGCCATGTTTTATGTTATGGATAAAAATGCTGTCAAGTGTGAGTCGAATTACAAGGATTTTAAATAATAATTTAAGAATGCTGACCGTATATTACTGGAACTTGAACATAACTGACAAAATGTGAGTGAATTATAGTTACACCACTGCCTAAGTATTTGAGAAATACAGGCGTGATGCTATGTAATATTTATTAGAGAAAAAACTCAATTTTATACATATCAAATTTATAATTTTGTGTATTTGTAAAAACACTAGATTTATAGCCCAGCAATAAATCTATTGATTTACAAATTATGGACGCAGTATAGTCCTAATATGTCAAGTTGCAGACTCATTAACATTATTTACTTATCCCCGATTTCTGAATCAAGGATTTGAAGTTGGGTATTTGTCAAACTCTTCGTACCTCTAAAAGATGCCACAATTGCAGTAGAATTCGGCACGTTTCTAATTTGAAATACTCGATAATAAAACCAGCCTTGTGTCTCCAAAATATTTTGATACATCTCGCAATGGAAACATAATCAAATAACCAAAGGCCAAAAAACAAAACCTGACACTCAGAAACAACACATACAAATAAAAGTCCTCACGACCTCCCTAAGCAACAGTCCTCTCGTAGTAGGTAACAACGCTCTCGAGGCTGCAAACTAGCAAACTTATCGACAATGCCGATACAGAATTAGATTGAATGTCAGCCAGCCCTCAGCCCTCTCGATGTCGAGGAGTTACATGCAAAGTGCTATTCGACATACGAAGGTCTCTTGAAAGTGGATGTTATAACTACCACTTTTTTTGTTAATTTAAAATATCTTTTGACCCGGTCACATGGAACATCTCTCCCGTACCCGTATCAGCTGTATTTTTAGCTGCCATCCCGCTACAAACTTGACTGACCTAATCTAATCATTTCACAGTCACTGACCGTGTGAGATTCGCGTGACATACGATGAACATACGATAACAAATTAATGTAGCGTATTTGGCAAATTTCAACCTCCATTTGATGCAGTATTATTTTGTAGTGGATCTTCACTGAATGCTAATTAGTAAGAAAGCTTATGCATGTCAGTGCTCTGATTTAAACTGATGATAATAGATGATGCACCCGTGTACCCATATGTATAAGCAGCTTTAATAAATAATTCTGTTGACCTGAACAACTGTCAATCAACTGTCATTTTCAGCTGTCATTGTCAACTGTCACTGCCACCTAACGACATCATTGCTATTAAAAATGATTAGGCAATAATTTGTTTCCTTTTTAGAGTGTCCCTCGCTTCTTCTATGATCATAAAACTTAAACTATTGTAAAGCCATACCTCTAAGCTTTAATACGACGTACTGCATGTCAATGTACATGAATATTTTTTGTTAGGGCACAGCTCTACACAAATTCTGGCCATGTCCTTTGCAACACTGACATGTCAGCCATTTTTCGTATCAACGACAGCGCAACAATACGTTAACTTCTTGCAGAAAATATGTTTTAAATTGTAAAGTGTGTATTTCAATAAATATACATTGTTAATTGGGGTTACTTTATATTGCAATGAAAAATCAATAGGATATCAAAGTAACCCCATTTTTATTTTTACGTTGAAAAAAAATATTCTTTTTCACCCAATCTATGGAAATAAATTTTTAATTTTTATTATAGGTAACTGTAAGTTAAGCCGCGAACACTGCATTTTTTGCATATTTTTAAAATATAATTGTTCCAGCTATGTCAATTTTAATTTCAAAATTATTCAATTGAACCCCATTTCAAGGTACTCAGGAAACCGAAAGGCAAATTCAGAAAACTACGTACTGTGTATAACTCGAAATTTTCCAGAAACTAACTATTGCTAAGAATAACATAAGACAACCTATATAAAACAGTAATTTATCAACAGTTTTGATTAAAGCAAGCCTTGTTAATTAAATTAATGTTTAACAAGCTTTTACTATTTAGTAAAACATAAAATCAAATTAATAATCTACTATTAATTTACTAAAACTTTTTGAAAGGCGTCGTGTCAGACATTGTAAGGCGACTAAGTAACTTCAAAGTCTTTGCTTTCTCAACTTTAGTTCAAATGAATTGAAAAAATATTGTTTTGGTTGACTTGTTTAAAATTCTTATTTGAAAAAAAAAAAATTGCTTAAAATAACTAAAAGACACGGTTTAATAGAAAACCAAAGTAATAATAATTTAAATAAAACACGTTTTAATAGAAAACCAAACTCAAAAGTAGAAAATATTTTTCTTTAAATTTAAATTAAGAATAGTGAGAGAGTGAAATTAAGAGTCTGTGTTTCCCGATAGCTACCCCCTTAGCTTTCAAAATTCGTCAGTACTTAAGTAGTAAGTAATGACTACTTGGTACTTGGCACTAGCGAACTACGCCGTTGAGCCGTAGTTTGGCGCGTAGCACAGCAGTTTTATTTGTTTTTCGATACACCATTGAAATATAAAAACCGGCCAAGTGCAAGTTTGACTCGCGCATCAAGATTTTTGTACAAACAGCTACATCCTACATAATAAAAAGGTAAAATTACTGAAGTTCATACCTATTCTGTTTCACTTGAACTCGGTACTGCTGTCATTTCAAAAGTAAGTTATGTTACTGAACATTATATTTAACTTTGTTCTTGCACGATTGTCTTCAAATTAAGTTACTGAAACTATGTTGTTTGCTAATAGAATCGCTTTGTAATTTTAGTTATCGGCTAATTGCTTAGTTACTTTGTTAGATTATAAATATTTATGGTAGTCGTTGGCTCAGGAACATAATTAATTTTCTCGTAAGACATTCTTTTCTTCCCAGTTGTTATCTGTAGATCGTTGACAACATCTACGGTTTTCAAAAAGCGAAAAAAGTAAGTTTGTCTTACCAAGGGGTATCATAATCCCAGTTATTGTGTTGTGGTGGTCAGACAATCGTAAAATACTGGTATTCAGCGTACGGCCAGCATTAACAATTAAGTCACTTTCAAACCAACGTTAAAAAACTACTCGTAAAGACTCGACAAGAATCTTGGTTGATCTTGAAACAACCATTTTAAACTAAATTCAACATAGGACAGCAATCCAAACTAGGTCAGAAGTCAACAACACCCATAACACATATTTGGGGAAACTCAATAATATCGTGCTCATTTCTATTACACTCCTTAATGATACGTAATAAATAGAATCTGATCATTATCGTTTCACATATGACTGCTAAATTCATATTTACGACAACATTACGTCTACAAGTCGTTTCTAATGAAGACGTTAAATTACTTCCAGCCATTTACGATCCGTTGGTGACAAACGAGCGGTAAATTATATGGTGTTTTTAAAAATGGTGCCTTTTATATATTTAATTTCTGGGAAATTTAGTGTTTTTGTGGTAGATGGTTGACTTTTTTGTTAGTTATAGTTGAGGTGGATTTATTCTTAGATTTAAACTATCAGTTATAACCTAATGGTTGACAGGGGACAGTGAAAAAGAAAAAGTTTTGTATCCGTATGTCTTACTTGCTTGTTTAATTTACCTCAGTGGTCACAGCCACCCAGAATGTTTTGTCTCTATTGCCTGTCAAGAAAATTGGACGACTCACGAGATAATTTGTCTGTAAAGTGTTGTTTATTGATATGCATAAAGTCAATATTGTCACTAAAACGAAATAAACAAAATGCGGCTTCAAATTCTCCGCACAAATTACCATTCAATTTTCAATAATTGAGTCACCAAAATGAATTGAGACAGCATTAAAAATAGGCCAAATGTTTTCCTTTCCCGATCAAAAGAAAAGTAACCACAATTTTATTTTACACCTATTAATATCAATGTCCTAAATGGATAAACATAATAAAATTACAGCTAGGCAATCAACAAGTCATAACAATAAAAAAATAAAAATATAAATTCGACCTCATTTCTTGGAACGGCTTCATGCAATATACAATTAAAAACAAATTAACGTCATGGCGGACAAGTAGACGTTTGGGAAGGAAAATGGTTGAGTAATAAGTTTGATACTACTGAGTCGTATTATTGCGTTTTACATTTTATTAATGATTTTAATATATTGTTTATGGCAAATGGGGCAGGAAATCGGGTCGAAAATTAATCTGCGATATTAAAATGTTGTTTGGCAAACTAGAATAAATGGAACTATTATTTAAATGCGATGAAATTATGAAATATTATTCATAAAATCGTGATTTAATTTAGGCCAAGTAAATAATATTTAAAGCAAACATTTCAATAATAAACCTAGTTGGTTTTACACGGTAACCCTTATCTATTCATCTTTTTGAAGTACAATCTTTACGCGAAATAGTGCTTTGCGGGTGGTATCAGCTCATAACATAATAATTATCAGCAAGAACATCCCTAATATTTTCGCATGACAACTTTAATTACTTTCGCATGTAGACTAGTGGGTAAATGAAACATTTGTGGGCTGATGACGAATATGACTCCCCCCCTGAGATGGAAGTGGCCCTTCGCACCGATGATGAGTGGGAAGCAGCAGCTGACCTCGTTAACTCAATTGTTAACCAGATAGTCGACCCTGATATCCCCGATAGATCAGAGGATTATTTATTTATTTATTTATTGAAATTGAAATAGAACGGCCGGAGCCAATTACACTATTGCAACACTTTACAAACACAATATGTATAAATAACAATAATAATTAATGCAAAATAAAATACAATTAACAAACAATCAATAATAAATAGCGTAAGCAAAACAAGAAACAAAACAAAATAAAAATCAATACAAAAAAAAAACACAAATACCAAAAACAATAATAATAATTTGACTAAAAATTACGAAATAATTTAAGAAATGTCAAAAAAAAAAAACAATAATCCAAATGTCAATAAAAGGAAAAACAAAACAAATCTTCAATACTAAATGTCAACAAGTACAAATCACAAAAACAAAAGGTGCCTGGGTCTTTCACACACACAGTCACACACTCACCTCACAAAATCTCATGCACTCAGACAGTATCGTCTTCCACTCTTCGGCAAACATATCAAAATCCGTGTTTTGGTTCAGGAGAGAATTAAGTGCAGAGAGTGTCCGTGGTATGGGTGATTTGGACCGCGCAACCGTACGACATGTGGGAACTGCCAAGAGCTGGTGTTTCCTGCCACGAATGTAGTTGCCCGGTACATACAAGCTACACATACGGTTATGTAGATCAGGAGCATCGATAATTCCCCTGAATATCTTGAATGCCACAATCATCTGGTCGCGCGACCGTCTAACTTCAAGAGAATTGAAGCCCAGGCAACCCATCAAGAATTTTGTAGGATAAAGAAAAGGGTAATAGCCATAAAGACGTTTATACATATACCTTAGGAAAGCTTTTTGCACTTTTTCTAAAGCTAGCGTATATTGCTTTTCGAAAGGATTCCAAACGCACGCACTTGATTCAAGCTTACTACGGACCAATGCACTGATTATGATACCATGTCCTCCTCCTCCGATAACGAGTCCACCAAAAATTCCAAGGGCAAAAGGAAAAAGAGTTTGAATCCCTCTCACGCTACCAAGGCCAAAAAGGCGGTAAATAAAACCTCTCCCCAGTCAGTTCTGCCACCGGCCTCGCCCGACAGGCAACCCTCCCCCGCCCCCGCCCCCACTAACTATTCTCAGCGGGTAAACCGCTCGCCCAGCCCCATGGTAGTAGTAGACTCTATTACCACTAGGAAGCTTCCCCCTCCTCCACCCGTTTATCTTCAGGATAAAGGGAAATGAAACGACATTTCTAGCGCCTGTATTGAGCGCAAGATCAATTACACCAAGGCCACTGCATGCCAACAGGGCATCAGAATTCATTTCCCCACGTCACGGAATTACCAAGAGTTAACTCACTTCCTGAAAGTTAGGAACTTCGTTCCACACCTACTCCCTCCCGGAAGAGAAGCCCACCCGAGTGGTGATTCACCGAATTCCCAAAGATATCTCTACGGAGGAAATCCGTAAAGATTTGTTAGCCCAGAAAGTCCCTGTCATTAAAGTCCACCGTCTGCATAAAGCAAGAGGTGGACAACAATACGACATGGTGTTGGTTGTTTGCAGCCACACCGAAAGACATAATCCCATTTTCGGCATCAAGACCGTATGCTCCCTGTCGGGCATATCTATAGAAAAGCCGTACCGTCCCCACGTCGTTGGTCAGTGTCACAACTGCCAACTCTCAACCAACTCTATGGTCACTCTCAGACCAACTGTTATGCTACCCCTAGGTGCGTCAAGTGCCTGGGCGAGCATAGCACAAAATAATGCCCCCATCCCAAAGACCGCGCAAGATGCACGGAGCCTCCCAGTTGCGTGCTCTGTGGCCAAGTCGGGCACCCGGCTAATTACCGGGGCTGCCCAAAAGCCCCTAAGCTTGCACCAAAAATGGCCAAGAATCACGCTGCGCGGCAAGCACGCGCTAATTTATTTGCATTGTCTAGTTTTTGCTAACCCACCAACTGTGCTTATCGCTAAAATCTCTATATTTTCTTACCGTGTATGTTAACTAAATTAGAAATTATGATTTGAACATTATAATTATGTGAAAATATTCAAAATCGTTTTTTTTACCCGACTGCCGCAGGAGGGTAATGTGTTTATCAGTCTATGTATGTATGTATGTAAGTATGTATGTATGTATGTAAGTATGTAAGTATGTATGTATGTATGTATGTATGTATGTATGTACGTATGTTTGTTCCTATATGGCGTTCCAGAGACCAAACGCGTTGGCCGATTTTGATGATTCATACGTCAATCGATGCGTCTTAACTCTGCGTGTGTCATAGGCTACATTAAAATTGGATAATAGAAAAATGGCGGATTTTGGGTGCCATATTGTGGGGGCCCAAATTTTTTTTTCTTCCAAACCCATCGTGTGTGGTATCAAAATAAAGGGTTTTAAGAGGTGATTTCAAAAAAATATAACACTTGTATGTTTAAATATATCTAATTCGAGAAAAACTAACTAAAAAGTTATAAATAAAAAAACTTAATTCAAAAAATCAAAAAACCCGACTGCTTCAAAAGCGAACTAAAAAGTCGTAAACAAGGAGAAAATCATGCTGTGCAGGCGGAGAATACACCAAATTTTGGTCAGCCAGCCCGCGAATATGTATCCTCCGACTGCACAGCATGATTTTTTCCTTGTTTACGACTTTTTAGTTCGCTTTTGAAGCAGTCGGGTTTTTTGATTTTTTGAATTAAGTTTTTTTATTCTTAAAATAAAATTCCATCAAACATATACCAAAACGTACAGATTTATGTAACATATTTGTTATAATTTTACATCAAATATCAAAGGGTAGATTAACATATTTTGCCAGCAAAAAGGGTAACTTGTAGAAAAGTTTTCAAATAGCTATCTACGTGAGCTTTTGTGAAAGCTTTCTGTCAAAATTAGTATCATCTAAAAGTAAATGGCGGGGTTTTATTATCTTTTACCCCTTTTTTATAATTTTTCAGCTTGCCTATGTAGTTTTCCTACGCTTTTCAATGCTAAAACTATCTTCGAATCTAGTTATCAAAAGCCCAAATTCTCGTATTTAGATAAGAAAATACGTTTGAAAACAAAAATTTAAATAAAATAAGATTTTATTAGATATTTTCACTAAATTAAAATGCTAATACATATTGCCCCTCAAATAATTGTATAACTTATTTGGATTGAAAACTTAAATAAAAAACATCTTTTAAAACTACACACTTCAAACTCCTTACTATTGAAGTCGGTTAATAAAATATATTTATTGCAATTTGCTACAATGCATCAATTTTGTCTGATTAATCATGGGATCTGCTTAAAGTCCTCATGCACTACAAATAACTCAACGCTTTTAGCGCTCAACGTAATTAAAAGCATATTTCTGTCCCTTTCATATTCAAATGATTCACATAAATAGCTTCTAAAAGGGTGAAAAGATTTCGATTTCGTGTTGTGTTCTTAGCTTTGATTGATGAAAATCGGTTAAGCCGTTCAAAAGTTATGGGGGTGAATCGGGTTGTTTTCGCAAGATATCGTGTCATGATTACGTGTTCAATAGATTGTCGACCGAAGCGTCCTACTAGATCAATTATGTAGCATGAAGTAAAAATGTTTTATACTGACATGGTCACAATCATTAGAATTAACCAAAATCAACCAAAATCTAAATATACATGGTATATATCCCGAAACAAATATTAATGCTAATTAAAAATGTGTCGGGAGTTTCTAAAATTTTTTAATTTTTCTTGTTGGTTCAAACTTTTAGCTCTGCCAAACCTCTCAGATATCAACGTTAAGATACAAATAAAAGTGGTAATTAGGATGTAAGGCTAAATAAAACCTACCGAATGTATTTTACTATCTTAATCTTCATCATGTTGGATCTATAAACGGAACGAATATAGAATCAGATATAGTAAATGATCAATGGTACAGAAACATGGTTCCTCCCTAGTATGATTGAGATGGGGGACACCTTGACACTTTTATGGTTTGATGTCAAGATGGGTTTTATATCTTTGATACGTAACATTTTTCCCATTTATATTTTGTAAAAATATGTAGTTCGTGCTGTCGTAAAATAAAATCAGTCAGCAGGGTGACCTGGTAAAGATTTTATTTGTTAAAAAAACGTAAATGATAATTTACACTCCGATAGATACCGACCGAACAATTTAAATATAGTTTTTCTCATAACGCAATGTAGTAGATACCTTGGAAATAGTAACGCATTCGTATTGCGCCGACATAATTCGATTATATCGTTGAATCGAAAAAGAAGAACATAATATCCAACTGTTATGGGAACTGATCCAATTTAATAGCCGGTTATCAAAACATCAGGGATTATCCTCTAAAATACCAATTTGTTCCCTTTTATAAACGAATTTAGCCCAGTCCGTATCACAACCATTCCTTCCCGAAACGAGTTCCCTCACTGCCATTGTTATTTTTTTTCGAAACACATGTACATCAGCTTATAGCTTGCCCACTGTTGTGATACAGTCCCCTCTCTCTACAAATAGTTCTTCTTTTTTTTGCTACCATTGTAGGCCTAAACAAAGACCTAAAATCTTCATCCGTGTGCTAACGCCCGCTGAGATAAAGTGACACTTATTCGAGTGGTCACTGCTCCACAATGAGATCGTATAATCATCTCATACATTATTATATCTGGTGAGTTGTGTATGTAAAAAAGGTCAAACAGAAGTCTCATTTTGTGCCGTTCTTGAGTATCTCCGTCGGTTTTCAGTTTAAGTGATGAATAGGAGAATTATTTGAATAACGCCTTCCCAAGGCTTTTTCTCGATGTGGCGACGCTTGTGAAAGGCCTAAGTTCTATTCCCTGCTGTTAAAGATGCTATGATAACTCGGATAAGAAATGACTGAATACAAATTTAGTACTTAGCCTCAAATCCAAATATTTTACTCAATACAGCCTTGTTGGTCTAATGGTCGCAAGCCCTACAATTGAATATGTGGTCCTGGGTTCGGCTTCCGGGTCGGGATAAGTGTTCCCATCAGATTTTTTTCAGTAGCGGCCTGGAACTCAATTTTGTGCAGGTTTGATCGCATTAGGCTCGCCTATTTGATGGGACTTCAAAATAATTTTCGAAATGCAGGTGGGCGATAAGTGCGAAATGCCGGGGCGAATCTTCGTTGCCGCGACAAATCGGGGCTCGGCGGACAGAGCTCCGGCAGGTTTTTTTTATTATAATAAATCGTTGCCCCACACTAAGAATTTCTTTCTGTATCGTGGGTGCGTTACAGACATATAAACTCGCATACACAAACACCCAGAGCCGGAAAAAATATCTGTAGGTTATACAAATATTGGTTCCGTGCGCGAATCGAACCCACGACACGCAGCGCAGCAGTCAATCGCTCAACCACTGCGCGAACCATGCGCCCTCCATGTCGCCGACGCCTGTCTGGGTCGCGGCTAAATTTGAAAGAGAGTTACCGCGGAGGGCACTAGCCAGGAGGTACAAGCAACTCAAGGAACACAGGGGGGTTTTAGTCTGTAAAAGTCTGACACGCCCTCCCGCTTCACCCAGAGGGAGAGAAGTCACTGGATGATTTCCCACTCAAAAAAAAGTGTGCTATAAGAATGCCTACGTTTAACCCACCGAAGAATACAGATGCTATGTTTTCTTACAGGTTGGCGATTATTTAACTCTATTCGAGGTTAGGATGTCCATTATTTACCTTTCATTAACCTTCTTTATTATGTGCTGAAGCCACACTTTACGAAACAGCCATACATCTAACTAATTGACGTTATCTCGGGCCGCAGGACGTTTGTGTTTTTCTTTATTTTTTCCTAAACACACACGTGTCCCGGTGCAAGTATGAACGTCGGGCTTTTTGTGGAGTGTCCGCATTTGAAATTCGATTTTCGGTTATGTATAGTGGTTGATTGTGCTGTTTTTTGTTTAATCAGGGGCTTATGAATGATGTTATTAGGATTAAACTAAATGGCAAGTTACCGACGAACACAGACTTATAAAATCATCTTAATTTAAATATCTATTTCCGCATAAATATATAAATATACATTTTCTTAAACTTGCTATCTAGAGCACATAATTAAATTTCACGAAAGATTTTATAAAAAAATACTTACGAAAACAAATCAATCCTAGGTCGAGTAAGTTTCAATCAATCTTATTTCATAACTTTACAACAACAGACCATGTGCTCGTGTTTTATAACACTCAGTCCCTCACTGATGAATATAAACATGAGGCAACAGATGCAGGTACATTTGTCCTACTAATGCGTTATGAAAGAATTAAGTAGAAGTTTCAGGTTTCTTTAAAGTTTCCCCGTCATACATGGCGACGCATCGTGTTGGCAGAAGCGAAAGGTATCGGAGGGCTACGTTACCTGTAACTACTGAGCCCTCTGCCCTATCTAGAGGTCATAGGATATTGAGTAAGTCTTAAATTATCGCATTGATAGATCATACGCCTCTTCTCTCTTTGCAATAGGATCCAAAGCTACTCTTATCCAGCTACTACTGGCCATCCTGCAAAGATATCCTGATCATTTCTTCAAATCGAGGGTGAAATATTCCAAATGCAAGACATTAATTTGTTTTAAAGCTTCGGCCATCAGCACGAGTTACAGCGAAAAGTTCATATTTGTGAAAAGATTATTTTGAAGCGGGGTTGTGAGACAAAAATGTGGCCGTTATCGGTACTGTGGGAGATATTTGATATGACTTCCAGAATAGTGAAAGGATCTACAATAACAAAATTACTTCTTTGCCTTTGCAAACAATCAAATCAGCCCACCATTAAACAAATTGACACGGTCTACCATTTCAAACTGATTCTAAATTCGAATGCGTCTTCAAATCCAGCCAGAAAATATTTTGACACATCAGCATGTTTTAGGTGGTGTTTTTCAATAATATATTTACCATCACAATTTTTAATCATTTTCTATGATTCAGAAATGCCTGTCCACCACTTTTAAACACTTTCAAGGCCATGTGGTTATACTCACATTCATCAGCCTAGTCTTTTCCCAACTATGTTGTGGTCGGCGTCAGCTAACATGACACTACATAGGATCTGTATTTCCCAGAAGTTCAGGTAACTATATATTTGTATACTTACCTGTAATAAACCCACATTCCGAGCGGCGAACTTACATAAATAAAAAACACCATAATTCGACTCACACTTGACAGCATTAATATTCATTAAACATGGTGACAACAAACCGTGGCAAGTCGTCATTTCCGTCACTTACTCATGTGTAGAGATGTATTTCCGGTCACGTGCCGGATGCTCTATGAAAACCACCCACGCCGACTTCCGGTAGGCTTTTAGTCATAAATGCGAAGAATATACATGCAATCATGTGTCATGTTTCTTTTTGTCGATAAAAAGAGTGAGGTCACTATTCACAAATATTATTGTATTGGGATATTTAAATGACGTATTCTCGGAGTTTACTGGCCCGAGACCATCTCCAATGTAGAGCTGTTGGAGAAATGCCACGAGAGCCCGATCGACCGCCAGATCAATGGATTGGCCACACGCTCCGAAGGGGTCCCGATCACATACCCAAACAAGCTTTGGACTGGAATCCCCAGGGGAAACGAAAGCGTGGCCGTCCCCGTCAAACCTGGCGTCGCACAGTGTTGGCAGAAGCGACGAGCATCGGAATGACATGGAGCGAGGTGAAGCGTGAAGCTCAAGACCGATCGCGATGGAGGACATCTGTGGACGCCCTTTGCCCCATCTAGGGGTTAAAGGACATTAAGTCAAAGTAAGTCATATTTAAATGACCATTTCTGTTGGAAAAGTTATTATGGACTATGATAATTGAAGGGAAAATAATCAAATCTTTAATGCCTATGATTTCCTCTAAATCTTGTTTTATTTAGTTATTTCATAATGTCTTTTTTAGGCCATGTGTTCTGGGGAGTGGGTTTGCGGTGAGTGCTAACGCGTGCCCGTGTTTCCGCCATAAGCGGCATAGGAGGACACCGTGGAGTTTCAGTTGGTTGGAGTCAAACAATAGTGCGCTATCAACCACCCATGGTAGCGCAGTATGCATGAGCATTTTCCGGTATAAAAAAAAAACAAATGAACGCCCTGATGTTCATTTACCCAACTTAATGTAATAGGTTACAAGTTCGAAACTTGACCTATTGTTACCAAAAGCTGGTGTGTATAAAAACATAAAGATACCTGCACTATCTGGTTAGCCCACGTCCTAAGACTTGCTTGTGTGTCTAAAGGCTTACTGCTAAGGGTCTAAGGGTGACTAACTATTACCCAATTGATGCGAGTACGTGGTAAGTTATTCTTAAGAAACAACCAAGACCAACCGTCGGTTAAGACACAAATGATCCACGATTTTTTGTTTGAAATCACCAAAACACAGGCCACTCTGCTTGTTCCTTCTCAATAGAGAAGAAACCATTTCCCTGAAATAGGAAACAAACCAGCCGACGGTTATTATGACAACACTTCTGAAGCTAATTCCCCTTAAAATTCTATTTTTGCTAGAATTAGGACTGGCGTGTCTCCAAGTCACACATTCGGTAATATTGGGCTTTAAATTCACAATGTGGTCACTTCTGTCTGTATGCTAAGTTGAAATTCATTTGGTTGGTTGCAGTAGGTATTTGAAATTATAATTTTATTTTAAGTATGTATCTGGGAAGCACTACTGAGTCAAGGTGTGCACAAGAAATATATCAGAATAATAGAAGAAGTTTTAAGTTTGTTATTAAAGGCAATTTGAATTTGTTTTTTTTTAGGTTTTGGTTATTTATGACTTAATTATTACTATACCTATTGCTATCAACTTAGCACAGTTCGCAATTTTTGTGTTTGATGCACGTTAACAATTATACTACATCGAAAACTTGAAATGAAGTCCGATGACGTTTCTCATTTTACATGCCGCAACAAATTAGTACGTTGATAAATCAAATTCATAATCTTAATTAATTACTATGTTACCCATACGCTATAACAACGAGTATCATTCATAAGAATCAAGTTAAGTATTTTTATAGCTATAAAAATTCGACTTCTTAGATTGTCACGACTATAGGTTTCGTGAGGACTTTAATTTTGCAAATAGGTCATAGATCCCTACCGACCCTCCCCCCCCTCCTCCTTGTTTGTCGTAGATACCTTTGTCACATTCCTAACACCTAAATATAATTAAGACCAAATATTACCAAAGCTCTTATACTAACGAGCTTAAGCATCAGAACCATCAAAATAACCCCTAGAAAAAAGGAAAACTATATCTCCATTTTCATCGACATTGCTCGGTGTTTTCAACGGAAGGCTGCGATAAAGATAACCTAACATCAGCATTTATCTCGATACTGTGATTCGATACGGGCATCGGTACTAGGTAGTAGCTTAGTGCAGAATTAGGCGACCAACAGCGAATGGTAGTCTTGTGATGTGAAAAGATTAGGGGAGAAAGATTAGAGATAGTTAAGTCGCGCTTGTGTGACAAAGATTTTGTTGTGTTTCTTTGGAAATTTAGGACTTGATTATGTGAAAATGAAAATACGAGCCCGTGGCTAAATAATAACAGCCGCAATTCAATGTTAAGCAATGCTTGCCGAGGTCGTTCGGCGTTTGATTGCGTGAGATTCCTCCTTGCCTCGGAACGTACGTTAAGCTTCATTCAGCTGCTCTCATTTTTAGATCTCTAGCCATTTTCCAGTCGTTACGGATAGACAGAAGTAAGATAATCTGACAACAGTCCTGCCGTGTTACCCAGTTACTGGGTTACGGAGGTCAGATAGGCGGTCGCTTCATGTAAAATACTGGTACCCAGTTGCATTCAGTTAGACTGAAAGCAAACCTCAACATAGTTGGGTAAAGACTAGGTAGATAGTGTTGATCTATCTTCAGGATACCATGATTACCGTCAGGCTATATTCTTACAATTTCACAACCTATTCCCATACATACCGTGAAGATATTTATTGCCCAACTCCTTTCCCAAGATGCAAGGCTCTCTCATAAGCAAGTATCAAGTAACTACGTCAATGTAACTACGTCATTGAATCAGTTATGCGGTGAGTGGATGATGGCTTAGTGCCGAATTATGCGGCGACGAGATACGAGTGGTGCGCAGATTGGTTCGTGTTAAGTTTAGTATCGATATTTAGCTCACCAA
This sequence comes from Orthosia gothica, assembly GCA_949775005.1. NCBI lineage: Eukaryota > Metazoa > Arthropoda > Insecta > Lepidoptera > Noctuidae > Orthosia > Orthosia gothica. Next base: position 25,521,972 of record OX459036.1, read on the forward strand.
TTCCCAATATCGATGTTGGGAAGTGCTGATATGTTTTGTTTGGGATTGTTTTGTAGTCGGGAAAGGTTATTTGATTAAATATTGAATATTGGGCTTTTGCTTGAAAGAATAATCAAACAGTTGATTATCATTATCTTCTTGCCCTTGTCCCATGTTACTTGGGGTTGGCGTAACACATTTTGTTATTCCATACCGTCCTGTCCACGCCACCATATCACTGACACCCCTTTCCTTCATATTACTCCAAAAGAAATTAAATATGAAAAGAAATGGTTTAAGAATAGAATAGAATAAAATACTCTTTATTATGTACACCATATAAGTTACAGAAAGTATAGACGAAGAAAACATTACACTGGGTGACACACTGGGCGGCCTTATCGCTAAAAGCGATCTTTTCAAGACAACCTTTGGATGGATTTTAAAAAATGAAAGTAAAGACAGTACTGTAGGTAAATTTGGTGTACTATTTTTATAGACAATAAATACATATATATACATACTATATAGACAAATATATACATTAACAAGTATGGAACAAAACTAAGAAATCAAGAAAAACAACTATTAAAGTGAGAGGTAGTGATTCTTCACCATAGTTTTAAAAATGGGCAGAGATTGAGCACGCCTTATTGACACGGGCAAAGCATTCCACAACCGCACCGCTTGAACCGTAAAAGATTGGTCGTAAAAGCTGGTGGAATGCATCGGCATCTCTAGTCTCAAGTTTTCCGATGACCTCAGATATCTATTATGTGTGTCATGAAGGAACTTGAAACGTTCTTTGAGATAAAAGGGGGTTGTAGGATTGTATAGAATACTGTAAAGCAGAAATAAAATATGAGAATCCCGGCGAAGACGTATGGGAAGCCACTTGAGCTTTGTCCGAAATTCAGAATTGTGATCATATTTGCGCAGGCCAAATATAAATCTTATGCAAAGGTTTTGAAGACGCTCAAGTTTATCAAGTTGTGCCTAGGTGATATCGAGATAACTGACATCAGCATAGTCAAGGATAGGAAGCAGAAGAGACTGTGAAAGCGCAATTTTAGTGGCAGTGGGAAGAAAGTTTCGCAATCAGAAAGTTTCGCAATCGTCTAAGGGACCTGGCAGATGCAAAAAAATTGCGGCTTACGTCCTGAAGCTGCGGAACCCAAGACAGATATCTGTACATCCAAACCCCAAGGTTCTTAACCTTCTCACATATTGGAATAGTAGTTCCGTTAAATTGTACCAGAGGAAGTTGTGTCCAATTTACTTTTGGAATCATCCTAGAGCTACCAACAACTATGACCTGGGTCTTCGACGGATTTACCTGAAGCCCATTTGCCTCACTCCATTAACATATTGTAGCCAAATCCTTATTTATTGCATTAATTGCTTCAGCTAACTCTGCAAGGGCAGCATGTTTGTAGATTTGTAAATCGTCTGCATAAAGGTGGTAGGAGGAGAGAAGTTTTTTTGAGATAGCATTTATAAATATTGCGAACAGTAAAGGAGATAAAACGCCACCCTGAGGTACACCGGCAGTTGTATAACACCAAGAAGAGTTAGATTCTTCTATGCATATACGTTGCCGGCGGCCATACAGGTAACTACGAAACCAGTCAATCGCCGTTGGAGATATGTTAAGCGAGCGAAGTAAGCCAAGCAAGATATCGAAATCGACAGTATTAAATGCATTACTAAAGTCTAGCAAGCAAAGAACCGTCAGTTGTCCTCGTTCCATGCCTAGCCGTAAATCGTCCGTAACGTTCACTAAAGCAGTAGCTGTGCTGTGACCAGGACGAAATCCGGATTGAAAGGGATTCAGCAGACTATTCTTACAAAGAAAAGCACTAAGCTGATTGTGGACAAGGCGTTACAAGCGAAGCGAAGCTACATAAAATAAGTGCAGCTTTGGTTTGGTTGGTAAATCTGCACCAATAATAACGCGTTTTATCGTAGACAACACCGTTTAATTCAAAACGTTTATAGTTATAGCTGTATCGTGGCTTTCTAGATTATTATATAGGCTGAAACAATTTATCTATTCTCAGGCATAAATCGATTGAGCTCTAAAAGTTTCCGTACCTTATTATTTATTTTATTGTTTATTGTAGAAATCAAAATAACAGAAGAGACAAATATTTATTACTACGGTCTTATAGTTCTTGTTTCTCGTTTGTTACTGTAAAACAAACCCATATTTCATGGTTATTTACGAAACGTTCAGACCAATTATTTCTTCCATCCGTTATTCTAGGTACTCTAACTGGACTAGTATGGATATAGTTTTCTCAAACTAATTGCTGGTATATTTTTCATCCCTATAAAATTTACTGCAACACGCAGCATAACCAATTGTTCTACTGCATTTTACGCTCGATCATGGATATCGATTTATTTTTAGCCAATTTCCTTTGAACCATAATTAACATAACCTAATTTTGCTAATAAATGGTAGAAAAACAAGGGGTCATGACATTCTGGTTATTGTTTTTCCACGACTGGTATAAGCTAAGATGATATGCTGTAGAATTTTGTATATTTTAGGGTTCTTTTTGTGGTGGGTTTGGTTATCTGATGAGAGGTTTATCCCTATTGGTTATGAAACAATCTGTACGAAGTTACAGGGGATGAAAAACTTTTATGGTATATTTAAGTGCATTTCCGAGATTATAAGAAAGCAATTCTGACGGTTTACAGTCCTTTAAAACATTTGTGTTGCAATATGGATCAGATTTTGATTTTCCGTCGTAAAAGAGCAATGAGGGCGAATTTATTTGACAAAATTTAAAGGCTATGATTACTTATACGACTTTTACGGCATCTCATTTTGGGGGCCTTCACTCATAATTGGGGGTTCGAAATGCCCTAAAATAGGTTAGTAAGTTAATTTTAGTTGAACTTATGGTGTAACTTCTAAAACGTATGATTTAAGATACCTCTTCACCTTCTATATTTTTCACGAGGTGCATGTAAAGTTCCTCTTGCTCTCCCTACCTGTTATTCTTTAGAGGTTGTTTTATCCTCATCATTATTAATTTACAAAATTTGGTAAAACGTTTTTATTGGTCAATTTTTAGTCTAACAAACTGTCAAACGATTAACTCTCCAACTTATTTGACCATTTTTACGATAACAACTAAAAAGATTGTGTTTTACCGAAATTTTCACCCATTGGTTAGCATATTTAACCATTGGTTAAGTAACTACAGATAAAAAAACTGGGTCTTATTCGTAAGGTTCAAAAAATTAGCGTCTCCTGCAAACAAATGGTAAGGCTGACTACACACGACCGACTTGTAGATTCAATACCAATCTTCCACGGGTCTACCAACTGTGATCTTCATAATTATTGGTCAAAGCGTATTTGGGCCCATTTGTACCAACCTATATGTCGAAGGGGAAATACAGAATAAACTAAGATACTCGTAGTATTAAGCGGGTAAGAGATTGCCCTGTGTGATATGACCGCCCATTGTACATTTATCTTTATAAATGTTTTGTCCTGTAATTCTTTAAGTGGTGTACAATAAAATATATAATAAATAAATAAATAATAGTAAATAAGCGAGTTTTAACAATTTTTGATAACTGCTCTTATTTTATCGCAGAAATGACATCAACTTTTCAAAGAAATACCTCGTAGTGTTTTGGTGAATTAGTGATGTGGTTGTTACGATAGTTTTTAACCACTGCCTAATTTCCTCCGACATAATATCGATCACCAGCTAACCCTCGTCTACTACCCCCCTAAAAAGGCGATGGAAATCTTAAAATTAAACGTCAAATATAATCCAGGCTCTTAAGGAGAAGATCGCTGAATAATTCATACCTTGAAATTATTCTCGAATACATTCATGATAATATAAAACTCATTGTACTGTGGATGTCACCGAGATACGGCGTGAATGTTTACATAATGTGTTGGTATCGCTATAAAGTGTGAGATCGTCTGTCTGAGAGAAATATAGGTTATTCTATTGGATTTCAACTGTCTGTCCAATGACAACATATTATGCTGTAGGCCAATGCCTACAGCTAAGCCTTTATTCCAAGTCATTTGGAAGGACCTTCACCCGACCCAGCCCCCATGACACCGAAAATATCCTTGATTGGTGTCAATTAATAACAAATATTCACGGTCAATGCGATGATTAGAGGTGAAATAGAGATGGTATAAATGACATGACTTGGAATATGGACCTTACTGTGGTAGGTCTTTGGTCAGCACACTGTTACTACTGGTACCAGTATTTTAAATGGATTGACTGCCTGTTTGATCCTCATAACCAGGTACCGAACTGGGGTTATCATGCTAACGGTATGGCACATCTGCTTTTAGATATTCTGGCTGCGGACTATCCGTAACGACTGTCAAAAATCTACAAAACACCACCACTATAACCTACCTACGTTCCTAGGTATGGAGTAGTCTAAATAAGACCAACCTCGGCCAGAGTTGATTTACCCTAAAGATCAACCCCAAGGTTTTATTAACAGGGCTAGGACAAAACACCGTTATTCCATTGGAGCCCCATGTTCATTGATCGCCATTTAACAAGTTCCGACGGTGTTCCGAAGAAAATTAATCGATGTTAAAGAACTGTAATTGAATTGCCAGCTTAGTTTTCTGCTAAAAAGTTTTCTTTGGTATTTGTTTTAAGAAATGATTTACGGCTTTACGAGTTGTGGTTATTTCTGTTACATGTTTCTTGTTAAAAAGTTTTTAATTTTCAACCAGCTTCATTGTTTAGTAAATATTGTGGGTTTTTAAACCGCAGCCTCGTGGGACGATTCATTTTATACAGTGACCGCTCTGTGCCTCGGAGAGGACGTTAACCTCTTGTCCCGGGTGTCATTTGCAAATTATTGACTGTCGTAACAGGTAGAAAAAATCCTGAAATCTGACACATAGACTTACTTTGGATATCTTGTTGTCAATTTACTGAGTTGTAGAGGTAAAATATGCAATCGCAACATGCAAAATACTGGTTTTCAGCTGCATCCGTTTAGATTGGCAGCCAACTCCAATATAGTTGGGAAACGGAAAAACTAGATAGATGAGATAGGTAGCGCTGTATATTTAGATTTTTCTAAATTGAGCCCATTTTGGATATACAAAAAAAACTTAATTCAAAAAATCAAAAAACCCGACTGCTTCAAAAGCGAACTAAAAAGTCGTAAACAAGGAAAAAATCATGCTGTGCAGTTGGAGGATACATATTCGCGGGCTGGCTGACCAAAATCTGGTGTATCCTCCACCTGCACAGCATGATTTTTTCCTTGTTTACGACTTTTTAGTTCGCTTTTGAAGCAGTCGGGTTTTATGATTTTTTGAATTAAGTTTTTTTATTTATAACTTTTTAGTTAGTTTTTTTCGAATAAGATACATTTAAACATATAAGTGTTATATTTTTGAAATCACCTCTTAAAACCCTTTATTTTGATACCCCACACAATGGGATTGGAAGAATAAAAAAATTTGGGCCCCCACTATATGGCACCCAAAATCCGCCATTTTTCTATTATCCAATTTTAATGTAGCCTATGACACTCGCAGGGTTAAGACGCATCGATTGACGTATGAATCATCAAAATCGGCCAACGCGTTTGGTCTCTGGAACGCCACATAGGAACAAACATACATACATACATACATACATACATAGACTGATAAACACATTACCCTCCTTCGGCAGTCGGGTAAAAACATCCTTTCTGAACGCTCTAGCTTTTGAACTAAAAGCATACCCGCGGTATATCACTAGTATCTCCTCAAAATATAGACATTTTTACCAGTCTGGTTTAGTCCCAAGAATAAGGCGGGGATACACTGGCACACATTGACATGCCACAACTCACAATTTGCACTTATATTTGATTGTCAGAACTTGATGAATGTTGATGAAAAATTGTCCAGTGTTGTTGTAAAAATATTTTCTTTATTAGTAAAATTTTGGGTATTTTCAGCCTTATTTGACAAGAAAAGAGATTATGTCGTTCTATTTGGAGCTCTGTTTGTTTTCATATACGAAGAATTTCGTTTTGTATCGTGCGTTTACCAGAAAGTTATGGTCTTACAAAATTATCTCATTGCCAATGAGGCATAGCTGCATGATAGGTCACAAAACCTTTTCACTATGATAATACACATTGTTAAGCCATGGATTCGTTTTGTTTTGAATTTTGAGAGGATTTAAAGGGTTTGTTTTTTTAAGAGGAACATAAGATTTGTTTTTGAATGCTACTGGATGTTATCCGTAGGTCTTGCATATTGACTGCTGAGCGTGAGTGCCTGGGTCGGGTAGTAATATGGGGTTTTTAAATCTAGATTTTTTTAGAAGCAGCCTGGAGTCTAGATTTGTACCCAGTTGATATAGTTTCACTCTCAATTTTTTTTAATGTAATGTACTTATATAATTTTAGACATCGGTGAAATATAAATAAGATTTGGACTAGGTGTCACCAGTACTAAAGACGCCGCCAAATAACAAAAAAAAATGTCATTGTTCCGACTTGTACCAAAAAGTATAATTCCGTAACATAAAAACATGTTTTTTTGTTCATGGACATAAATTTTGATAATTAAAGTCTCAAATAATTTTAGCCTCAAACAACCAATAAAATAAGTATTTTGTTAAAAATACCCTGTTGAATGATGTTTTCTTAAGTTTTCCGTATGGCATTACTTGCCAGAATGTGATCCTTATTAGCGACACAAGACAAGAGGCAAACCGCACGAATTAGCCTACCTAATCAGTATGTAATGGAGAATGTTACACGTGTACAGTAACATGAGCGATCTATTTCGAGCCCAATCAATTCTGTAACTAAACACCCGTGACATCTATTATACTTCTAATTTGGGGACTACTGTATATTATTATTATAATCTCCTAATAACAACATGTTACCGATACTCATTATAAGTGTATGGTTGACAAAACGATTGTAACAATGAGCCACGCTTTGTTTTAGGATTGAAAGTAACCTATGCCACTCGGCGATAGTGTAACTTTAAAAGAATTTCCGAAATCAGTTCAGCATCTAAATCCATAGTTTACCTTAAACAAACAAAGAATTTTGCCTATCTCTATACAGGATGAGTTTTCTAAGTGGGCGTGGTAGGCCAAATCTGAAACTACGAGAAATAGCGAAAAATAACCAAAGTAGTCGCGAGGCCGATTTGATGAAAACTAAAACTGCATCATAGGATTTTTGAAAAATTTATATACCTAGCCAGGAAAGATTTTGAAAAAAAAATACATCCTGTATTATTCCACCATTCTATACCTATTGTTTAGTTTTCTTGAAAAAGACTTTGTCTTCAGTTTTCATGCAAATTATATTTGCATTTTGGAAGTTCACTGCCGTGACCTCCTCCAATCATCGCTCCAACGACCGGTCTTGTACTTCTCGCAACCAGTGGGCCCCCGCAGTCGTCACCAGCTCATAGTTTGGCGGCCCAAAACGAATGACATATTACAAGGAATATTTTCAAACTGCATTTACTAACTAACCAATGCGAAGTGTTACGAATTAAAAAAAATATAATTGAGAAAGAGAACATTAGATTACTAAAATGAAAAACTTTTAAGACATGCGCTCTCTGAACAATTAATTTCACTTTCTTTATTAAAACCTTTTTCGACCCGTAAAGGACGACAATTGAATTATTTGGGAATTGAGTTCACTTTAATTAAATTTAAAGAACTAAAATTGAGGCAATTTAAAGTTCTTTACGCTGGTTTCGGGCTAAAAAAAAAACATCTGGTTCTTTCGTGACAGCAGCTCATGCAGTGGTAAAATATGCACCTTAGCTGCTATGGTTCTTTATTTTTTGCGCATTTATATTTATTTCCAGAAATTGGTGATAGGCAGCGTTTAGTATGTACCTATATTACAGTCAAAATATAATTTGACTGTAAAACTGTTTCTAGAAACTAGCACTTCTACTAAATAAAGACACTGTCTTGACAAACGCTTATTTTTGTATTTCAATGAAATCCTTCCCGATAAATGTATAAAATTCAATACATCAATAACTACCACCTGGAAGGCATCACTACTTAATCAAAACGCTCAAAGTAATAAATCTACCCAAACAAAATGGTCGCCTTTTAATTCGATCCGGTCTCTTAATTAATACGTTAATTACGAGGTAAGGCAGATGTTGTGATGTGACCGAACTGATAACTTTAGCGCTAACTTGAAGTGTGCCGCCGCCGGCCTGCTCGTAAGAAAGAAGTGGCTAGGATTTTTGGCGTGGATAAGATATGATGATTGATTTTGTCGTTTTGGTATACCAAAGGAAAAGAAGCGAAAAAAAAAATTACTATTATGTGTGCTGTTTTTGGTTGTATGACTGCTAAACTATTTTGTCGAAAATAACAAATACCTATCCAATCTAAAATATTATTTTTTTCTGTTTTCCTATGGTTACCAAAGGTTTTCTAATAATGCAATTAAACTGTTTGCCTTAAATTCTCATCAAACAACGGCATACAAGTTTTCAACAGTAGGATCACAAAGTGATTATGTCGGTACAACGTTTAGGTTCACATTGCCAAATGTTAGAAGTACCGAATGCGACATCATATTGAATGGCGGTAGGCTGGACTTTGTAAATTAAACAGTTTGCCTGGGAATCACTCAAGACGGCAAATTGCAATGGGGGGTCCTCACACAACATCTCTTGCGGGTCGGCTAAGCTCAGCCGCTTATGCTGTTAGAAAGATAAGACAGTTAACGGATGTAGAAACCGCACGATTGGTCTATTTTAGTTACTTTCACAGCATTATGTCATACGGTTTATTACTGTGGGATCAAGTGACTGACATTATACTGCAAAAGAGAGCTGTCAGAGCCATATATAAGTTAAGTCACCGAAAATATCTTAGGGAACTATTTAAAAATATTAAAATTATGACAGTTTTATGCCAATTCATTTATGAAAATATTATGTATGTAAGGAAAAATATACATCTCTTTATTAAAGTCAGTGATAGACACAATTGTAATACCAGACATAAAGATAAGTTAGATCAACCATCTTATAGACTAAAGTACAATCATCTTTCATGGGGTACTGTTTTAAATTCTATAACAAAATACCTTGTGATATATTAAGTACATTTAAAACTTTAGTTAAAAGCACACTTTGTAAACAAGCTTATTACGAATTAGATCATTATATTCAAGATAAGAATGCTTGGAAACATGCTGGTCCTGCTCCATAGGGCAATCTTTAGTGTAGACAAAATCAAATTTGTTCATTTATATTCCTATTCATAGTTATTGTATTAATTTTTTTTTTTTTTGAAATTGACTCACAAACAGGTGGTTTTGACATTATGATTTCTGTTTAAGGTGTTTACACATACTTTGACCCACCTTCTGTGTTTATTCTATATTGTTCGTTATTTACATATTCTAGTTTATTTTATTATTTAAGTAAGTATTTTTAGTTTATGTAAGAGTGTCCGTGGAACAGTGGGCCCTATCAGAATATCAGCGCAGCGTTATTTTATTTTTTGTCTATGCACATGCTGAGATAGGAGCCTTTTTGGTCACGCACGGGGTTTTTATTGTTATTATTGTTTAATTTTATGCTTATTTCTCGTGTCCTTTGCGGGTCACAAATAAATATTTTTCTTTCTTTCTTTCTTTCATTTAGAATTTAATAATGCTTGAAAATATTATAATGTTTCGTCTGGTAAAGCAAGCATCGCAAATTTATTGTAAGGTATGACTGAACAATACAAAAACGGAATGAGTAGTCTAGGCAAAACACAACTTAAATGCAGAAAATAAAATTAAATACATTCAGAGTGGTAATTGCATTAACTTGATCAAATAATTTATTGTACATGGTGTATTATGTGTGTTATGTGTGTGTATTATGTACATGGTGAGTTGCTATTCCAACATTTTTTAATCAATGTTAAGTGCTCACAACTGGTCAAACTGGTTACTGGCGCCCGTTCATTGACGAGAAAATGGATGGTATTATGACCCATAGGAACAATAAATAATCGTCCTGAAAACAAGCAAAAATATTCTCTATTGTGAATTACCAAGGTTTTAATTAGGTCAGCTCAATTCTGTCGCATAAGATAAAGCGAAAAACAAGGCTGCACCGACGTAAATGTCAAGAATTCTTGTACTTACAAAACAAACCATTCAATGTTCGCTCCTTTTTAGGGTTCCGTAGCCAAATGGCAAAATATGTAACACTTACAGATTCGTCATGTCTGTCTGTCTGTCTGTCCGTCCGTCCGTCCGTATGTCACAGCCACTTTTTTCCGAAACTATAAGAACTATGCTGTTGAAACTTGGTAAGTAGATGTATTCTGTGAACCGCAATAAGATTTTCACACAAAAATACTTGAAACTGAAACTAAAAAAATATTTTTACATCAAACCCATACATGTGGGGTTTCTATGAATAGGTCTTTGAAAATGATATTGAGGTTTCTAATATTTTTTTTTTCTAAACTGAATAGTTTGCGCGAGAGACACTTCCAAAGTGGTAAAATGTGTCCCCCCCTGTAAATTCTAAAATAAGAGAATGATAAAACTAAAAAAAAATATTGTGTACATTACCATGTAAATTTCCAACGAAAATTGGTTTGAACGAGATCTAGTAAGTAGTTTTTTTTTAATACGTCATAAATCGTAAACCGCAATTTACCAGGTACGGAACCCTTCGTGCGCGAGTCCGACTCGCACTTGGCCGGTTTTTTTTTTAATATTATTATTTGCAGCTAGGACGTGTTTCGTTTGTAGTAACTTTTTATTGTGACTTACGCCTTTCTTGATTGTGGTGGGTGTTACCGTTTTAACAAAGATTAAATTAAGAACCATTGGACTCTCCTGTACGATAATAACAATCGTTACTTCTGTTCGATTTTTAAACGTATAAGTACTGGATCGTGTGAAAGAGAACGATTTTGCATTTTATACAGGCTGGATTTTTTAGATGGAGCCTTACAGTATTTTTGATACAGGGCAGTTACAGTAAGGGCGCATACCTAAACCGTTGCAGCTACAGAAATTAATATAAGTATTGTGTGAAACATAACATATTTTTAGCTGTTAGTTTTTACAAGCACATGTGTTTATATAATTAACAGCATCAAATAAAAGCTTTTATTGTTGGTTATTTTCTGAAGCTAGTCAGATACACTTTACACTTTTGATTGTAATTTGGGATTTGCTGCTGATAGAAAAGCTGCTTTTAAGATGTCACAAGTGTTGTGTGAATGTACCTTAACTCTATAAATGATAGAGGTTTGGTCTATGAAGCCAGGTATAGGGGGCAACACTGGGGTTGATAGAGTATGATAAATATGTAACATCATCATAAACAACAAGGGCACAAGACACCTTAAAAGTTCAAACCGAAAAATATTTACCAGGTTCCGAACTCACAACTATTTCAAAGAGTGGGTCCGAAGCCCTCTGGGCTATCACAATGATATCGGTAAAGGGTAGAAAACAGTAAAAAATATTATGCACCACCTATAGACAAGATCTTCTGCCAATTATTTAAATCAACTGTTTAATAGTCTTGTTATAATTGCATTACTACATCTACTATACAATATATAAATGTGAGCTAAAAAGGTAAAAAAATAACTACGGGCCAGTTCACACTGGATTTACCTCTCAAGCAATCAACATGCATTTTACGTGAAGCGACTGCCTAGCCGAACTCCACTACCCATTTATTAGGTAACACGATATCCCTTGGCAAGACTGGTGGGTTGTGATAAAAGGTAACTATTAATCGATTTTCACCAAAGAACCTCACAAAACTCTTCGACTATACAACTATAATTGGTAATCTATCGAGCATTAATTTATTTTACAATAATAAAATATTGAAACATATATGCTGAAGGCAGCCGTAAGTTTCATTGTGCAATTAGTCTTTTACTTCCTCATTTAACTAAAGATATTTATTACTTGGACGATATAAGATAATACCTTTCCAGAAATAACATGACATTAAAGAACTCATGTGTACTGTACATTACCAGTATACGCCTTAAGTAACGAAAACATTCGAAGGGCATTTGTTCCACATTTTAAAACTTCATATATGGCTAAACGAGCCACAGAGTTACCGAGACGATTTGGCGGCCAGTGCTAGAGACAGCATTGTCAAAACTTTTCATCCAAACCTAGCGTGTCAGTAAGTATCACCATTTATTAATAGAAGTTGACGATCCGTCACAAATGTGAATGCTCGCACAGCTGAAAGGTTCGATAGTAGCGACCGAAAGTTGGAAGACGCAGCGTTCAAAAACCTGTACAAGGTAGACCAATAACCTGGTGGAGGTTGCAGCAATCGCTTGATACGGGACGCTCAGAATCGGTCACTGTACCGACGCTTGAGGGAGACCTATTTCCGGCTTTGGATGTCTTTTAACTGCAATGATAAAAATACCGAAAACTCTGAAAATAGCTATGACAGCCGATACTTGTTCTGAGCTCGGCGCACATTCGACGGGTATGAACATTATTTACAATGGTAACTCTAGGTTCCGTACTCTGTATCAAGAACCGATTATCGATTCAGCAACATGGTCGTAATCAAATCGATTCTAAAAGATATAGAGCTGTCATTTAAAAATCGAATCACAATCGATCATATTTTAATTTCAATTGCTGTCAGCCATAGATTTATTCTGCGGCGTAAAAATTTATTGGTTTATTATAGCGCTTTATAATTTGTTATTGTAGAGCTGGATATTGGTATTAGTTTTATCGTACGAGCGATGTATCTAGTTTTGTGACTTTTTTTTTATGGCTGCAGACTTTAGACGAACTTCGCACTTTTAGACGCTCCCAAAATGTGTGTTGAAATCAATTGAACGCTCACATTAAAAGCTAAATCGTAAATTTATTAAGGTTTTCAACTGGGTATACATCCAGACTTCAGGCTGCTACTGTCAGCTGGGGTGGAGATCTTCAGATAGAAAAACTCGATGGCACGGCCTGTTCTGCGTATCGTAACTAAGCATAAATGCTCGGCAGTAGCTCTCGCAATTAGTTGTTTCGTAGCTCGTGTTGAATCGTAGCAATCAACAAGGCAGAGGAAGTGAACTGATTTTAAGTTCAATATTTAAATCAAAAGTATGTTCTTTGACATGAAAAGTAGGTATACCTACTTTATAGCAAATTCGTTTGAACTTGAAGTCGTCGTTATTTCTAATAACTTTATGTTTTACTTTGCTAGTAGTTTCGTTTGTATGAGAATTGCAACAGTGTACAAATAACGAATTTCATGCAAGCGAAGGCATTATAATTGAAGTAAACTTACAAATTATAATCACCATATTACGATGGTAATTGTGAGTTATACTTAGTAGTAATGGGATTTATAGTAATAGCTCCTTGTTTAGCAATATTTTACTTTGTGAAATTTTTGCAATACTTTGCATGGCATTATGCATCCCTTTTATTGACATAATGTAGCGACAAGTGTCACGTGTCTTTAACCGAATTTACTTTACGAAATTAGTGCCATAAAATTGGTTTCACGACACTAGTTTTGTCAACAATTTCAGGTGTAAACATCAACTTTTACAATGCATGCAATAATTGCATAACACTGATTTAGTTTTGTGCCACGCGCATTTATTGCTAAAACTAATGTCATGCAACCAATTTCAAACGCGTAAACGCCACGAATGTGATGTCTCAAAAGCGCTTGAGCAGATCTCCAAAAGCATTGCACTTAGATGTTTTCTTGGTATCCACTCTCGAACCCACCGTCGTCTTTTCTTTCGAGACAGTCTTTTCTCTAGTTTGTGCAAAATTTTGTGTTTAACAACAGCATTGCAAAAACAAGCTTCGATGCCGATGGTGCCATGGTTACTATGATACTGAAGGTTTTTAATTTAATTAAATAGAAGGTTATTTAGGTTTTAACGAAATAAGTTTCAAGAGTCCTTCAACAAATTTCACGAAATTAAATTGATCATGCTTGCCACTAATTTCGTAATGTAGCCCCAGCTTTTAAGTAGTGTTGGCCCAGTGGCAGTGGCCGCGACATACGAGTCGTTTGTTCGAATTACTCTAAAAGCATTAAATTAAATATCGTGAGGGAACCAGCCTATATCTTGAGGGATGCAAAATTAGTTTATCTTCACCTGTTACCTGGCCTGTGCCCCAGCTGTGGGAATATTATAAGCAGATTATGCTACGCTAAAAATCCTCCATCTGAAACCGGAACACAGATTTTCTTAAATGATATTTCTTCCAATTAACTCAGCGATCAGCACAAGACACAAGTGACAATCGCAAAGTCGCCATCGTGCACCCAGCCTTAAACCCTCCGGGTTAATAGTAATAGCAGTTTAATAAAGTCCAGTTTAAGACATTCAATTAATATAACTACCCACAGGTGCTTGTAAATTATCATCTTGTACTTTTAAGACACAATTATTTTCATATCTTTTATGTTTAATATTTCTCTTTTGAACTTTTATTATGTCATTATTTATAGGTGGCAATACATTTTAGTGGAAATTTACTGGTTTGTTGTAATAATAAAATGAGAAGCAAACATTGTTGGGAGGGGCTCGAAGTAATTTTGAGAAAGAAAATCTGAAATTCTGGTAATCTTAAGGGTGACCGGACGCGAGGACGTGTGATAGATAAAATCTAAAAAAAAATGATCTATTCTCATACCAAATCTATTCCTTATCGACTTTAATATTTGTTGACTAAAATAAATTAATTTATTTTCAACGACGAACCCTCGTGTTCCTTTTGCAAATTTACACCAATGTTTTCTAGACATGCCATAGTCCTGAAACCTAAAAGAAATTAATATACTTCAAAAAACAAATCATGATTTATTATAAGAGTGCATACCTATTATATTTCGTTCCCAACATCATTAATAAATTCAATACCATTCCCCAATTCGCTCATTAATTCATTCAACATCGTTTTAGTATTACTGCAAAAAAAGTTCTTTTTAACATATTTTATGCGCTTTTACCGTTTGAGCAGTTTTCATACAAAATAAAGATTTCATAGTTTACGAAACTTAAATGTGAGATTAGAAACGTTATAGAATCAATATATTAGCTGTATAATAAATAGAGGAACTCGAGGCTAAATAATAACAGCTGCACGGGTCGATATTGCCGAGGTCGGTTTGAGGATCGATCGACGGACATCGGCAAGCATACATAGTAAACTTAGTCTCGGCCGTGCCTCGGAAACACGTTAAGCTAATAGTCCCGGCTGTCATTTGTAGATCTTTGACAGTCATTATGGTAGTCAGAAGCCTAACTATCGTTTTACCTTGTTACTGGGTTATGTAGATGAGATGGGCAGTCACTCCATGTAACATATTGGTATTCAGCTGCACCCGGTTAGACTGGAAGGCAATTCCAGCATAGTTGGAAAAAAGCTAGGTAGATCTGATCGATACTGTTGTTTTTCCCAACGGTTTTGAATGTCGTCGAATACGGGTTTTCTGTGAAATTCTAGCAGTGCCTGTAATTATAAAATGTTTATGTTTGTTAAATAGATAAACGAATCGATAAAATATTTGTTCATGAGCTTATTGTAAAATTGTTGATGTATTTGGATGTGTGTGTGGATGTATGTTTGTTACTCAATTACGCTAGAATGGAACTGGATGAAATCTTGAATAGAGATAGATTATAGCTATAAGAATAGCACAAAGGCTACTTTTCTTCCCAATATAATGTAGGTACCCTTGGGATGACAAAACGCTTTACACGTGCTTGAAGCCGCTGGCCGAAGCTAGTAATAAAATATTGTACTTATTAAAATAAGTTATTTCGATTAATTAAACAAAATGGCAGCTTGGTTAACCAACGCTACATTTATTAGAAGAAGCTAAACAAAATACTGATTTTAACAGAGCTCGGCAGGCGAGAGAATTAGCAACGATGAAAACAATATTCCGGGATAGAGACTTTATCCATAGTTACAGGCTTTCTCAGGCTTTAGAAATTGTGACAGGAGATGTCAGCCTGAGTTCGTCGACGACCTTAACCACGCTAGAGAATACCGTTTGAATCAGCGCTGCACGATCGGTCGATCTCGAGACTGTCTCGCTGACGAGCTCGTCGACGAGCACAGCCAAGAATGTCTCTGAGTGTCCGATCGCCTTCGAGCTAGGACAGTATAGAAGTGCCTTACTTATCCAGATTTCATTTCACTGAAGGTAATACTTTTTACATAAACCGTAAAAGATACGTCTTACATATCACAGATGTGTGTCCTAGCCTACTATAATCGGCATTTGACGGGTAAAGTCTTTTAAAAACCCATTAATAAAATATAACCCCTCTTAAATCAGTTTCCAAAGCGAATGCATTAAATAATTCCAAGCCGTGTTAATAGTTCAGGCTGTAGGTTAAGAGGTCGCTAGGGTTAATAGGCGGGCCTATATATCTATTTATATCATAATGCTTTGTGGTTGAGGTTTAAATCAACGGAACTGTTTCCTGATTCTGGATACATTGACGAATCGATAGTAAATAATTAAGTAATAAACTTTCACTAAAGATAAAATCTATAGTGTAAGTAACAATATAGTGGATTAATAAGGAGATTGTGTCTCATACAGCTAGTTAGGCCGGTGTGGCGATTCCGGCTGTTATTTGTTGACATTGACAGTTATTATGGGTTATCACAGCCAGTCTAGCCAAAAGCTATCGTGTTACCTAGTTGCTGATTTGTGGAGGTCAGAAAGGGAATCGGTCCATGCGGAATACTGGTATTCAGCTGGATCCGGTCAGACTGTAAGGGTCAGTTGATCAAAACTAGACGAGATGATTGGTGATTATAATTTGTAAATTTACTTCAGTTATAATCCTTGCATGAAATTCATTATTTGTGCCCTGTAGCAATTCTCATACAAATGAAACTACTAGCAAAGTAAAATATAAAGTTATTAGAAATAACGACGACTCCAAGTTCAAACGAATTTGCTATAAAGTAGGTATACTTACTTTTCATGTAAAATAACCTAATTTTCATTTAAATATTGAACTTAAAATCAGTTCACTTCCTCTGCCTTGTTGATTGCTACTATTCAAAACGAGCTACGAGACAAATAGTGGTTGCGAGAGCTACTGCCGAGCATAAGGTCCTAGCTACGATTCGCAGATCAGACCGTGCCATCGGGTTTTTCTATCTGAAGATCTCCGCCCCAGCTGCTAGTAGGAGCCTGAAGTCTGGATTTATACCAAGTTGAAAATCTAAATAAATGTACGATTCAGCTTTTAATGTGAGCGTTCAATTGATTTTCAATAGTTTCAGTGACGTTCAAAAGTGTTAATTTTTGTGTAGTACGAGTATGTGTCACTGTTCTAACAGGTCGCGTCTCACTGTGAGCTAATCCTAACGGTTAAGGCGCGGATTGAAGTTTAGATGATATAAGTTCGATACCCACTTGTTATATTATGGGAAACTCTCAATAGAATTATACCAAAAGGAACCTATACTAGTCAAGTTAAATCGTCATTGGTTTTTCTAATTCAAAGTACTCAAATTAAGTGTAGGTAAGTCTTCCATCCCGCAGACCGGTAAGACGTGAAAATCCTAAAAATTTAAACGTAAAGTTTCGTTTTCCAAATAGAACATAGTTAATTACCAAGTCTATTGGTCTTATTCCTCTCCATTCCACACGAAGATTTATTAATATAAGCGACGTGACATTTATCAATTGAATAAAATATATATATTATTTATATTCATTTTTTCAAATTAATATAAATAAAGGTTTACTTACTTTTCTTAAAACACCACCACGTTTCTAAAAAATCTTAGAACTCGACATCTGGTACGAATATCAACACATCCTTTTATCATTTGAGCTGAACATTTACTAGCTTTTAGAGTTCCATAGCCAGTTATTCTTCTTCTCTAATGTAGAAGAAGAAAAACTACTAAATTATAAAAATAGTACGTTTCTTGTGCCGTGTTTACAATTAGAGTATGATTGCTCTGGTTGCCCCAGACTTAGTTCCCTTTCTGGAAAGACATTATTTATGTGTATTTTTTTATAATCAAGTAATGGAATGCAGCTTAGACATACAGCATAGACATGCGTTTGACAATTTGTAAATCTTATTGGCGTAAATTTATTGGTTCGGAATTTGGTACGGATTCAGGAAAAAGCTAGACAGGTGATGATAGAAGATGGCGTCCGTCTTTCGCCCACCTTAAGTACAAATAACCCTACTATGCGAACTTAGGCATCTACTAAAGATGTAACTTTTTTTGAGAAAAGATAACTGACCCAAGCTTAAATTGCCAAAACAGTGAAACACGAACTGATAAAAAAATCCAATAACATGACAAAATAAACACATCAACACGGTCTAGGGATATTTCATACTCAATTAAATAACTCGAAAAGTACTGGCCGCATTGGAATCTTTTATACACCGATTTGTTTGTAATTTATCTCAGACTAATTCCAAATTAAAATTTTTGAAAATTCTTTTGTTTCGGTGGCATAAAAATGTCTTGATGTGTAGGAGAGGGAATTTTCATTTGTGCGAAATTTAGAAAACAATACGAATTACGTTTAGTTACAGTTTTTTTTCATTTTTAAACGAAAGATAAAGTTAAAATTGAGGTATTGTAGCCATGCAACGCCAACATTTGACGAGGGCGGAGATGTTACGAGCTGTGGGAATGCTGGAAGCTGGGTCTGTTCAGCGTAATGTTGCCGAGGCCATAGGGACCCACCAAAATGTAATTTCAAGATTGTGGACACTCTATCGTGCCGCAGGTGAAGTAGCGGGGAGGCACCGGGGGCCAAGTCGCATCACTACCCCCAGACCAATTTTTGCAAATTACTGCGCGAGCTCAACCAAATGCAACGGCGACTCAATTGGTCCAAAGGCTGCGAGTGGAACACAACGTGCTTGTGAGTGACCAAACTGTAAGAAGGCGACTACATGAAAGCAATCTACGCTCTCGTAGACCACTCCGGGTCCCACCTTTACGGAGAGGCAATCGTGGACGACGATTAGAATGGGTTCGGAACCACGTGGACTGGGGCCGTGAGCAATGGTCCAATGTGTTGTTTACGAATGAATCCAGGTTCGGCTTCCATCCAGATTCACGAAGGATGCGTTTTTGGCGAGTTCCTGGACGATGGAGCCGTCTTCAGAACCCTCAGGAAGTTCACCCATACCAAGGAGGAACAATTATGGTTTGGGCAGGAATTCGTCTTGGAGGACGGACGGATCTCGTTTGGGTGCGGGGCAATATGACGGCAGAATGATACGTCCAACAGGTGCTGGGGCCCGTAATCTTGCCCCACAGAACACAAATGGGGCAAGATTTCCTGCTCATGCACGACAATGCCCGGGCACACACGGCGAGAACGGTAGCAGCTTGGTTACATACACACAATGTTAGGGCCTTAGACTGGCCTGGTCAATCGACAGATCTAAATCCCATTGAGCATGCGTGGTATATGCCACAAAGAAGAGCTCTGAAGGAAGTTCCTGAAAATCTGGCTACAGAAGATCAACTTTTTGCGCACCTCAGAAGGACATGGGATAATATTCCGCAGCAAGACATTGGCAACCTTGTTCTGAGCATGCCGAATCGTTGCCGATGTGTTATGAACATCATGGGCGCTTTCTCAGACTACTAACTTCAAGTTTATAAACACAAATTAAATGATTTTTCTATTTTTTTCAGTCTTTTTACTCATAAATTAAAAGTTAATTCATATACGGTTTCCGTCTATGCTTAATTTTTTTTCCATAAAATCCTGAAATTTTAATCGAAGTAGCTTAACCATTATTAAAAAATGGTAGAATATTAAATAACGTATCTTTTAAATATATACATGTCATATAAATAATTAACACATTGATAGTAATTCGCTTTTTTAAAAATATCCCTAGACCGTGTTGATGTGAAGCTATCTAAACCTTCTACTGTGCCTTTCACCCACTTATCCCGAGTATCGTACTCGCAAGCCCATATTGTGTCTCCCTCTCTGAACCTACGCAGGACCCTAAAGCCTGGCAAGTAATAAATATCCAGTCTTTTTTCTAAGTTTGGCCTGAAATCTTATTAGCTCGTCTAGTATACAGACATCGTCTCGCATTAGTAAAAAACTGGTCAAGTGTGGTTTGGAGAACGAGGTGAAGTTCCGTAGGGAAATGGTGAATGTGACGATAAAAAATCTAAATATATATTTAGATTTTTATGGTCGTTTTGTTATGGGCTGGATATGCCTCGGAAGCGAAACCACTGGAAAGGGCTAGTTCTTCATTATTACTGGTATAGCAGTGAAATTGGGACTAACATAAGCGTGTGGAATATAGCAAAGTATTGCATCTATAGATGAAGAACACACTCAGACAAAACTAAAATAATAGGTTTTAAAAACTAAAATAATAATATGTAATGGTATATCAGTAGATATAATTTTTTTTTCTGCTATACTGTTATAGGGAACTTTGATATTTTAATTCACTTTGTGAAAGAACTCAAAAACTCCTCACATGGAAAATACTGCCGTCCAAACTTTAAACGGAAAAAGCCACTGGCAAACATTATAAAACCATGGGTCCCCTAGTGTGGAAAATCTTGAAGTGGTCAACGCTAACCGTTTTGCAAAAAAAAAAAACACGTGTTATTTGATGAACTTTCTGCGTTGTCATTTGAGGGTGAGAGGATTGCAACTGGTTGAGGAAAGAAAAGTAATGATGTACTGGCGCGCAATCTTTTGTGTTGTTTTCATTTGAAAAGTAAAAAATGCTATTCTTGTGGAATTAAAAGGCTAAACATTCTCATAAATATTTGGCTTTCTAACAGGCATGGCCCCACAGCTGGGCAAAAGCCTCCTCTATATTTTTCTAGCTAACTTTGTCTCTTGTCTTTGCCAGTCAATCTGTCAGGCTTACAAATAAGACCAAAGATTTAAAGTTGCCCGCTATCAATACACATACACGATGCAAGTAAAATTTAACCTAAAGCTTTAGCTTTTAAACTTTTTGTGGCTACTTTTCCTTTTTCGGAATCCGTACCAAATTCCGAACCAATAACATTTACGCCAATAAGATTTACAAATTGTCAAACGCATGTCTATGCTGTATGTCTAAGCTGCATTGCATTACTTGATTATAAAAAAATACACATAAATAATGTTTTTCCAGAAAGGGAACTAAGTCTGGGGCAACCAGAGCAATCATACTCTAATTGTAAACACGGCACAAGAAACGTACTATTTTTTATAATTTAGTAGTTTTTCTTCTTCTACATTAGAGAAGAAGAATAACTGGCTATGGAATTCTAAAAGCTAGTAAATGTTCAGCTCAAATGATAAAAGGATGTGTTGATATTCGTCCCAGATGTCGAGTTCTAAGATTTGTTAGAAACGTGCTGGTGTTTTTAAGAAAAGTAAGTAAACCTTTATTTATATTAATTTGAAAAAATGAATATAAATAATAGTAATAGCCGTAGAGAGCACCGGCAATCTTTATAGCGTTTGAACTGGGTACACATCATGTAAATATAGTTCTAGATAACGGTTATTAAGCTCAAGCTGAACGCATTTTTTTTTTCTCAAATATGTTGAAACTCTGTCTAACGCAATTTAGTAGTTGAACTTTGATTTAACTTTAATAAGGTAGTTATCTATTCTTTGGGGTCTAAGAACTGTGGTCATTTGCACTTGCACAGGTAGAAAATAAAAGACAAATGAAAACTATCCAATCTTACTCCTGCTTTAAAGCAGAGTTACCTAGTTCTACAAATAACGAATATAGAAAGATCCAAGAGGTCTGCTCTTTAACTAAACTGATATGAATCAAACGTTTTATTCCACTACACAGTAAACATAGCAGGATTGAGAAAAAGTTACAGAAGCCAGTCTCATAGAGTAATTAAATACGTATAGATTTTTTTCCAAATCTTGACCCACACTCAAAACATGTCCCACACATAAAAATGACATCAAGCGGACCCAATGGTGGGTTGGTGGACGTAAGACGTTTGAATATCTGTCGTTCTAGAACATTACACTGCTTAATAACATGTAATGTTTGAAATTTTCTAGTATACATGTGCAGGAAAAAGTTATTGATTAGTCAAAATGTAAGTGATAGGCGGTTATAGTTACTTACCTAAGTTACGTAACCTAATAACATAAAATTCTAACGACATTGTCCATATAATAAGCTGGCTGTTTAGTATTCTTCCGAAGCTGGATTGTCGCATCTACACCAAAGTAATTTGTCTTAATCTATGCCAATATTTTTAGCATTATACCAAGTAAAGGTCAAGGGCGCATGAAAACTTTATCTCTCAGACTTTGGGAAGCATACAAGTACATTTTACGAACTTTGGTCTTAATTAGCATCTTCAGAATTACTTGATAGTAATCTCTGTGAGCTTGGACTAGATTTAGAAGTCTATGTGTTTTTAGAGCTGGTCTAGGTTCTGGGTATTTCAGTGATGTTATATTTCACCAATTATGTTTATTATTTTAAGGCCCATGGAACAGGACTCTAATTTCTTGACTTATTTTTATAGAAAACTTCTGCAGAACCCTAAAAACTCCTGTGGTAACAGTCGGTCCAATAATTTTAATTATAACGGAGAACACATCGCGTAACTTTTCTATCACAAGAAAAGGAAACTCTTCTCTTTTTCTTGGAAGACCATTTGTACTTAGAAACATAATACAGCCTTGTTCGAACTGAAGCACAAAACAACGATAACTTCGCTAGACGAAGTCTTTTATTTGAATCTCCAGTTTTGCATCTTTCTGATAAACTTTATCAATTTACATATATACCGACATACACTCACGTCTTTTTCCCATGGGGGTTGCTAGAAACTGCAGAACACCTGCGATACTTACATACACATTCCATTTGCTTCGAATCTTGCAGTTTTGACGGAAAGAGCTGTAAATATTTAGTTAATATTATACAATCGTTCACTCCATGTTCTACTATTATTTCCATATCATATAGGAACATTCCTAAGATGTTCATACTTTCATAAATGCACAAGTATGTAGGTCCATGCATAC
This sequence comes from Orthosia gothica, assembly GCA_949775005.1. Lineage (NCBI taxonomy): Eukaryota > Metazoa > Arthropoda > Insecta > Lepidoptera > Noctuidae > Orthosia > Orthosia gothica. The sequence goes on from OX459036.1 coordinate 25,545,037, forward strand.
AAATTTTAAGAATGCTATTACTACCGCTTCGAAAACAGTGCGCATGCAGTAGGTTGAGTTTTTAATTGAAGTTAGTTCTCTCATTCTGTGAACTGATCTTAACCGTAGGAAAATCGAGGTCTTGAGAAAAGTCGTTTGATGTTCAGATGAGTTTTTTTAGAGGTTTCACTGACATGCTTTGGTTTTGCATTACAGTCAGCGAAGATCATCACCACATCATCGCTTACCCATCAGGTGAGATAGTGGTCAAGCGCGAGCCTATAATATATAAGAAAAAAAAAAAAAAGTGCGAGTTGGACTCGCGCACGAAGGGTTCCGTAACATTATCGCCAAAAGCGGCAAAAAAATCACGTTTGTTGTATGGGAGCCCCACTTAAATATTTATTTTATTCTGTTTTTAGTAATTGTTGTTTATAGCGGCAACAGAAAATACATCATCTTTGAAAATTTCAACTGTCCTAGTCATCAGGGTTCATGAGATACAGCCTGGTGACAGATAGACAGACAGACGGACCGCGGAGTCTTAGTAATAGGGTCCCGTTTTTACCCTTTGGGTACGGAACCCTAAAAAAACACCTACATACATAACTTTTCTTGCTCATACATAATTTTATGTAAGAACCTAAACTTTTAGCTGGAACTATGACAAAGTTCACCTTACACAATATAGTAGTAAAATATTATAACATTTTAACGTTTGAGATTGATCTCGTATTACGTACCTTTGCATTAGCGCATGTCCTTTATATATATTTTTGACTTTTCAAGGTCTGTCCAAAATATCTATTCGAATTTAATTCAAACAACAGTACCCAGGCGTTTATAAAATACGTTCTACAAAGCCATTCTTTTCCAAAACTTGAAATAACGCATATCTCAAAAGCACCATATAACTTAATTCAAAAAATGAAAAAACCCGACTGCTTCAAAAGCGAACTAAAAAGTCGTAAACAAAGGAAAAATCATGCTGTGCAGGCGGAGGATACACAGATTTAGGTCAGCCAGCCCGCGAATATGTGTGTATCCTCCGCCTGCACAGCATGATTTTTTCCTTTGTTTACGACTTTTTAGTTCGGTTTTGAAGCAGTCGGGTTTTTTGATTTTTTGAATTAAGTTTTTTTAGAAGCTTGAAATCAATCTCATGTTGCAAATTCACATTGACTATTAAAAAAGAAGATATTCGACCGTGACAGCACTCGAACCTGCAATCTTCGGATCCGAAGTCCGACGCCTTATCCATTAGGCCACACGGTCATTGTCATGTGAGTTTAAAATAGACCTATGCTATATAACAAGATGCTATTTTAAAAAAATGCTCAAGTTACTTGACGCTCATGATTTAGAATGACGTCCCTTTGCTAACCATGCATTGTCATCCAAACTAAACGTGTAAGCGAAATTTCATCTTAATCGGTGGAGGATAACTGCTTTAAAATTCAGTTGCATGATTTAACCCGAACTCACTGACATACGTACATAGATACATTGCAAGTTAAACAAAAGCTTGTAAAATGTATGGGATTACCAAAAGCTATGAAAATGTCACGTGATCAATCTCTTTACTTGTTGGCATTTCGATCATAGCCATCGCTGATATAATGACCCTTTGTCTAGAGCCTAAGGTGGGTAATACCAATGACTTCAGTAGTGCAGACAGTGAAGCTACATACTTAAAGACTAAATTGTGACGCGATCCTTTGGAACTTATATCAAGAAACTCTAAAACTCGGCTAAGTGCATGTAGGACTTCGCATATTTACGGTTCCGTACAAACCGCAAAATCAAGTTGATTGAGATAGGAAAAAAATATTACTATAACTTATTACTGTTTTGATGCAAATCCAACACTATTCCTAATTCCTAATTAATTGCTAAATTATTTAAACAATAATAAATAAGTGGTAATAACCGGTACCTAGTAATCTTTACTTATTATTTCCATAAAGTCATGTTCATTTCTATATAGGTAGATAATCTCACATATTTCCTTCCTATGGATTCGGATTGCCTACCTAAAAGTTTGTAGGTATAATTGACAAGCTTGTTCCCGCGGCTTGTGGCAAATCCACGGGGACCGTGATTTCTTGCGATACCAAATTATTAGTTTTAATTTGTCTGGTAGTTGTCTAGTAACCACAAGTGAGACTGCTGAGTACAAGAGTTTGGTTTTACCTCAAAGACTAGTAGTGTTATTGGGTTTTTAAATTAGACGCTTTTTATCAGCACCCTTGAATCTCGATTTGT
>OX459036.1:25547480-25720652 GCA_949775005.1 Orthosia gothica
ATGTAATAGGAGCAAACCTTTTGCAATTAACCGGTTACAAATCCTGACTCCGGGCTAATACTGAGAAATGCGACTTGGAAAAACGGAATAATACATTGCCTCATTCTTAGCATCAGAGCTTTGGCTGCTACACCGAAGAGGATTTCAATATTACCTATGTCAATGTGGTAGGTAGCATATTGAGATCAAATTCAATATCCTATCAAGAATCAGGGACTCGTAAAAGTCACTCCTAGTTACGGCTTGTTGTACAACTTTGTAGCTTCTTTACGACTGAATTATATTTCTAAGAATTATATAGATTCATCGCGTGTTATCCGCCCTTAATAAAACTTTAATATTTTCGTATTTTTTTCTCTTTTGGTAGTATTTTTAGATTTTGCTAAAAAAAACTGTTGTGCAAACATCAGCGTTTTTTTTTTTTTTTTCTAAGTGGCGTCTCACAGCTCAGTCAAAGTGACCGACAGCTGCTTAACCGGGCGTTCCAGTGGATACTAAGCTATATAGCCTCCAGCCAGGCAAAAAAAATCTAAACCTAAGCGACAACGCTGAGGGCTACCCCCTGTGGGGTCGGACCTCGGCTCAGGGCGTCGCTGGGGGGACAGCTAACTAGGCTGGATCTTAATAAAGTGATCCTACCATCCGTTCGGAAAAGCCTACGTGGAGAAGAACGGACAAGAAACTCCAATCAAAACTACTAGAATTTAACTACGGCGCAGCATTACGCGGGCTGGCTTGCATATCTTGACGGGGACGTCGCGGCGGGCCTCGTCGGCGAGGACGGAACGAAGGCGGTCTGTGTTTGTGAATTGTGCTAGTCTCTTTCTTGCTCTCTTGGAACAGGGTAGTGGCGTCATCGGGGGTGGTGAGAGTGAGCTTCGGTCGGCGAATTTTTGAGATTTGGGAAAGTTCATAGCGGGAGACCGCTTGAATAAGGGGGTTACTGTGTTTTTCAGCAGAGTCAAAAAAGCGCTTGGAAATGCGTTTCATAAACTGCTGGATAGTAGGGATTCTCAGATCGACATGGAGTTCCTTATTACGAACGTAATAGGGGGCTCTTCTGATCTTGCGGAGGAATTGGTTTTGTATAACCTGAAGCTTGTCGGTAAGGTGGGGCTTTGCGTGTGCGAAGACAGCGCAGGCATAGTTCATGATGGGACGGATGACAGCGGTGAAAATGCGCATCTTGCACCTAAGTGACAAGCTGCTTTTTGCGTTTACCATCCCATGGAGTCTGCCCATAGCGAAGGTGGCTCGCGAGCGCGCCGCCTTAATGTGCTTGGCGAAAGTGAAATGGTTGTCGAGGGTGACACCTAGGTACTTGGCTTGCTGCTCCCAGGGGATCGGCTTACCGTACATAGTGATGGGTTTGGGAGGGCGTGGGTTTTTAAATCGGTTATTGTATTTTCGGTCAGGCCTCGAGAAAAGGACAGACTGATTTTTGTCGGGATTGACTTCGATTCTCCAGAGGCGGAACCATTTGGCCAATGCATTGGCGGCTCTCTGGAGTTTTAGAGCGATGGCATTTGGTACTATGCCAGTGCAATAGAGGGCCGTGTCGTCGGCGAATACTGCAAACTGGCCCTCTTTGGTTTTTGGGATATCGCTGATGTACAGCGTGAAAGCTAGGGGGGATAATACGCAGCCTTGAGGGACTCCGGCTCGTATGGGGTGAGGGGAGGAGAGTTCTCCACCGACACGGTAGCGGAAAGTTCGGTTCGACATCCAGTCTCGTAAGATGAGCACGAGACGATCTGGCACACCGAGTTTGTATAGCATAAATTAAGCCATTGTGCCAGACTTTGTCGAAAGCTTTCGCTATGTCGAAGAACAAGGCGCCCGTCATCAGACCACGCTGGAAACCAGCACTAGTGTGTTCAACGATGCGGTGAACTTGTTGGACGCATGAGTGTTTGGCACGAAAGTCGAATTGCTCGTCAGGGATAAGGCTCTTTCGCTCGACAAAGTCTTTGAGCCGCTTATAAATAAGCCGCTCATAGACCTTTCCGAGGGAATTGAGCAGACTAATGGGACGATAACTGGTAGGCTCCGATTTGGGTTTACCCGGTTTAGGGATGCCTATCACAGTGGCCTGTTTCCAAGCTTGTGGGAAGATATTTTTGCTTAATGCAGCGTTGAAAATGGCCGTCATTAGCAATATTATCTGGGGAGGGAGGAGTTTCAACACCTTATTGGTGATGCCATCTAGGCCCGGGGCTTTGTTGGAGTGAAGCCTTTTGATGACCTCCTCTACTTCGTCTAGGGTGACGGGAGGTAGTGGGTCATCAGGGTCTTCAACGGGAGGAAGGGAGGTCCTAAGTTCGACTTCAGCGTCAACCATGTCTAGGTGAGCTTGGTCAACTGGTTGGGAGCTGGATGTGCATTGAATTTCGAGGCTGTCAGCCAGACATTCGGCTTTTTCAGAATTTTCGAATGCAACACTCTTATCAGGGCGAATAAGTGGGGGTAAGGCTGAATCTTCAGTGGAGCGTAATTTCCTCTGAAGGTGCCAGATGGCATGGTGGGTGGGCTCTAGTTCGCTCAGTAATTTATTGAATACCGCAGAACGGCCACTAGTCTGATGATATGTCCCGTCCGGATTTTTGCGACATACCCAATGTTTGACAAGTCATCCGCTCCGGATTTTTTTCTAACATTTTGTATTTTTCCGTTTTTTGTGTCACAAAAACCGCTAAGTGCAGTGCGTCTGTGTTTAAATTAAAAGCCTAGTAGTCAAAGTCGTCAAAAAAAATCAAAGTGCGTCTGTGGGTCCGCCCGAGACCGAAATATTTATTTTTTAATTCAGTTCACCGCAGGTCGCCATTACGCTTGCAAAAGCGTGCGCGTACAAACTTTTTGTGAGAAAAATTTAGAAAGTTTTTTTTTTGCGGGATGTGGTTTCTGCTGAAACAAACCATGGAATGGTAAGTGTAGAACTGTTTTTAATAAGTTTTCTTTTGTTTTTCGCGTAAATTCCAGTAGAAAAACGTATTTCAACGAACGCCGTCCGACATTTTTTTGCTGTTTGTTGCACTTTTTTTTCTTTGTTCGATTTTTTTTTTTACTTTTTGTGAATATTACTCATCAAACTGTTGTTATTTACAATGCTACGGTAATTAACAACAGAAACAATGCATTTGATTGAGGTGGTAATGAACCAAATAAAAATCTAATGAAAACAAAAACCTTGACCGCCCAAAAAATCCGCTTCGGATTTTATGTTCAGAGTAGCGGTACTTAAAAAATGGATACCCCATTTTACTAGTTTTTCAGTAGTTGTTCAATCTATGGACAATTTTTGTTGTGGATTGTGTTTTTCAGCTTTTTTACTTTTAATGATTTGTGGATTTAAAATTTTATATTTTTGTTTCAGGTCGAGTTCAGTTGGGACAAAATCGGTGCCGCATCCATTTTTGGTTTGATCCGTGACCAAATTGCTGTTGTTGTTGTGAAATTGTGCATCTTGCGGGTTAATTTTTGTGTTGTTTTTTTTAACAACATTGTGTTGTGTTGTGTTTTTCCATTATTAAATATCATTAGCAAGTGGACTGTGAAATAAAATTTCAAATAAATGCTATAGTAATTGTAAACAAAGCCAAATAAACAAAGGCCGTTTTCATGGCTCTTTTTCAAGTGTTTGCATTGTGACTCATATCTCGTAAACTAAACAATTGTAGCAGCAAAAACTGTGTGTGTGATGAGATCAGGTACCAAACTATGTAATACAATAGCACTTGAAGCCACTTGGCCCACAGAGTTCACAGAACTCGAGTGTAAACATAACAATTTTTTGTGCCGCGCCGGCGCTAATTTTTTTGCGGCCTAATCTTTTTTATTTTTTATTTTGAAAATATTGTATGTGGAGGTGTGTTATTTTGATTGATTATTGTGGAATAGGGTGTATTCTTTGAAATAAAATAAAAACTTTGTGAAATAATGGTTTATTTTTTTATTTGTGTACACAAATCTGAGAAAATGTCCCTAACACTGACTTTACACTGACTTTACACAATATTTACAAATAAATTACAAGGTAAAAGTGGATACATTCCTTTGAAATATGATAGCTTATTTCATAGCAATTCTAACAACATAAGTTTCATACATGGGTCCCATACAAAACTTCCGAGAAATCGGCGTTTTGCTGACGCCGCGCCGATAGCGCGTAATCACCCCCCCCCTCACTGTCATATGGCCGGCCGTCAAAATTTGACCCGTTCTGACTAGCATGTGAGCTCTGTTTGCGGTACAACGATCATTCCTGAAGGCACCGACAGCTGCGTTCTTCTCGGTTATCAGTTTCCGTACAGCATCCGGGAGTTTCCCTTGCTGGATGTCCAGTACTGGAACCTCCCTTGAACATTCGTTCAGGATGGATTGTACGTGAGCTGTAACCGAGTCGATCGCCGCCGTCGTGTCAGCGACAGAGTTTATGAGGTTAGGGATTGAGTCTAAATGCGGTGACTTGGTGGATTTCAGCTTCTCGCTTACTTTCCTCTAGTCAGTGACCGTTTTCATAGGGGGCGGCTGTCCTAGATCTGGGAGGCAAAACAGTTGGTCTGAGAGTGACCATAGAGTTGACAGTTGTGACACTGGCCAACGAGGTGGGGACGGTAGGGCTTTTCTATTGAAATGCCTGACAAGGAGCATACTGTCTTAACATTGAAGATGGGGTGGTAACCCTCGGTGGGGGAGTACACGACCAAAACCATGTCGTAAAGTTGCCCTTCTCTTGCTTTATGCAAGCGGTGGACTTCTGAAACAGGGACTTTCTGGGCTATTAAATCCTGGCGGATTTCTTCCGTCGCGATTTCCTTCGGAATACGCCGTATAACTACTCGGGTGGACTTCTCCTCCGGAAGGGTGTACGTATGGAACGAAATGTTCCTATCCTTGAGGAGGCGAGTTAAATCTCGGAAATTCTGAGATGAGGGGACCGTAATCCTGATGCCTTGTTGGCATGCAGTGGCCTTAGTGTAGCTGATTCTACGCACAGCGAAAGCGTTGGACACGTCATTCCACTTTGCCTTGTCCTGGAGATAAATCGGAGGAAGAGGAGGGAGCTTCCTAGTGGTAGCTGTTATCATGGGGCTAGGGGGGCGACTAGTCCGCTGGGAAGCGGTAGTGGGGTCGAGAGTGCCTGTCGGCTCAGGAGAAGAGCAAGGGGAGGCAACGGGTGAGGCAAACGGTGTTGTCACGAATGTTTTCTTGGCCTTAGTGGCCTTGGATGGGGATTTATTCTTCTTGCCTCCTACGACTTGGAAGTCGTCCTCCTCTGAGCAGGTGGAGGGAAGGGAAGCGTCCCGTGATTCCTCATCAGGAAACGGAGTTTGCTCCATAGGGGAGTTGGGGCGGGAGTCTGGCTCATTGGCCTGCGTAAGGGAGGATGGCCTAGTCTCTTGGCTAGGTTTGGTGATGGGGGAAGGCGACCTGGGCGAGTCGTCGTCGGGGAAAGGCTTGTAAGCCTTGATTGGGGCCTCTATCGGGCCCGAAGCGGGTGGGGAGGGGGTGGTGGCGGCTTTGAAGGCCGGACCATATTTATTTTTGAGTTGAGATGTTTAATTTCGATGTGATAGAGCCTAATATTGCCGTCATCCAAGAAAACTCAACATTTTGGGTCAGCCTGTATAGTAAGAATATTATACTACCCTCTATTCAACTAAAAGTGTTCAAATAAGTTTAGGGTAAAATTTATTTTCTAATTTCGGCGGGGGGTTCCAGGTTGCCTGGAAGAGATCGCAGAATGCGATAAGGCCGCCCATTGTATATATTTTTAGTTTTATGTTTCAATTGTTACTGTATTTTCTGGTTAACAATAAAGTGTATATAAATAAATAATAAAGTTTAATTTTATGATCAAGGTGAATTACAACGGTTACTAATTAGTAAGTTGTAAAACACATATTTCACGAAGTTTTGGGTGAAATCGTTGGCTCTTTCAATGTCGTTTATGATAAAGGTCGATTATATTTATTTGATCGGTAATTTAAAATAAAGATGGTTAGATAGGCAGTGTTTGTGGTTAACTATTCTTTAGCAGCAGCTGCTGCGGTGGATGGATTGAGCGTTATTGAAAAAGATTATGTTTAAAAGAAGTCTTCATTAGGTTAAATTATATCATTAGATTGAGCACAGCACGGACTTTTTGGCTGAAATTATAACAATACTAACGTTCAACTATCCCACATTCTCACACAGAGATTTTACATGCATACATCATTTCCATATTTGGTCTTATCTTAACAAAGCCGCAGCACTTTTAACAGTTTATCAGACTTTTCTAATCTACAACTACACACATCTTATTAAATAACGTTTTCAAACAGAAAACTCCTAAGTTCCTAACTCAAATAAAACTCTTGTGGACGTAAAACTCCATGTAGCAGAACGCAATCACTTGAGGGACACGTGACGTCACGTCACGCGTCAGAGATTGGTGACGTAATTTATATCGTCACTCCCAATACGTGCTTAGGTGACTCTTCACCTAAAAGTGGTTATTACCAACTCCTATACTTACCTTCATAACTTAAGACGGTCTGGTGTCCACAACTCCACGTCTAAGCGCGTATTTTCCGTACCTACATAATATGTCAGTAAAGTACGAGTATCTAGTATGTGGTCAAAACACTCTAAAATCAGTTTTTGCCTAGGTATTCCTTCATTTTCTTAAAAGAGCTGACGTCTTCAAATACAATATCTCTGTCTATCGGAGCCTTGCAGGCATCGTATCGTAACATTTGTCCCCATTTGTCCCCATACACCGGCCGTAATGTAGTTTAAGTTATTTCCAGCCAAACGTCTGAATATATTGACTGCAAAGAAATAAGAAAATATTGTCGTGTTTGTAAGGTAAAGAAAACGACACTATTCTTTGCATGAATTAGATTCAAATTCAAATTCAAATTCAAATGTTTATTGCTCAACACAGTACATAATTATACAATTCCAGGTGTCAAGTGAATGCGCAGTCCACTGTGTTGATTGAGATTGAGGGCTAAATTTAGTGCAGGTTTCGACAAATTAAGGGTATCGTGTTGGGTTTGAAAATCATTGTTGGGGTCAATGAACTTTGTAGTTTAGGTATGTCTTTTTAGGGTTCCGTAGCCAAATGGCAAAAAACGGAACCCTTATAGATTCGTCATGTCTGTCTGTCTGTCTGTCTGTCTGTCTGTCTGTCTGTCTGTCCGTCCGTATGTCACAGCCACTTTATTCCGAAACTATAAGAACTATGCTGTTGAAACTTGGTAAGTAGATGTATTCTGTGAACCGCATTAAGATTTTTGCACAAAAATAAAAATAAAACAATAAATTTTGGGGGTTCCCATACTTGAAACTAAAACTAAAAATATTTTTTTTCATCAGACCCATACGTGTGGGGTATCTATGGATAGGTCTTCAAAAATGATATTGAGGTTTCTAATATCATTTTTTTCTAAACGGAATAGTTTGCGCGAGAGACTCTGCCAAAGTGGTAAAATGTGTGTCCCCCCCCCTGTAACTTCTAAAATAACAGAATTATAAAACTAAAAAAAATATATGATGTACATTACTATGTAAACTACCAGCGAAAATTGGTTTGAACGAGATCTAGTAAGTAGTTTTTTTTTAATACGTCATAAATCGTAAACCGCAATTTACCAAGAACGGAACCCTTCGTGCGCGAGTCCGACTCGCACTTGGCCGGTTTTTATTTAATATCGTAGTTATTCTCGCCAGTTACATATACAATTATTCCTATAGTGGCTCTGTACAAAACAGTAGGTTTATTTGACAGGTAGCCTTTCAATAAAAAGAATCTAAATACCAAAACAGAAAGCATTGAAAACCTCTCCCTAACTTCATACATACACAAAAATTAATTAACAACTTCGCAAAAAACTCGAAAACGCGCTGAAACATTCAAACAGGCGCTAGTTATTCAAGAAGATACGGTTATTTTAGTATTCCGTGCGTCTTTCGAATTCCATTAAAATAATAAATTATGTCGAATAAAAAGCATCGACCTTTGTAATGACTTAAGATCCTATGACCCCTAGCTGGGGCAGAGGGCGTCCACAGTAGTCTTCCATCGAGACCGGTCTTGAGCTTCGCGCTTCACCTCGCTCCACGCCATTCCGATACTCGTCGCTTCAGCCAATATGGTGCGTCGCCAGGTTTGACGGGGACGGCCACGCTTCCTTTTTCCTTGAGGATTCCAATCTAAGGCCTGTTTAGGAATGTGATCGGAATTCCTCCGGAGCGTGTGACCAATCCAACACCAATTACGCCGCTTGATCTGGCGGTCGATCGGGGTCTCGTGGCATCTCTCCAACAGCTCTACATTAGAGATGATCTCGGGCCAGTAAATTCCGAGGATGCGACGATGATATCGGTTGACGAAGACCTGGATTTGGCGCGAGATGTCCTTTGTTAACTTCCACGTTTCGCACCCGTAGAGCAGCACGGATTTGACATTGGACCCGAAGATTTTGAGTTTAACCCTTCGGGTCAGTTTCCGCGATTGCCACACAGGTCTCAGCTATGCGAAGGTTGCTCGCGCTTTGGCAATCCGTGAAGTGATGTCCTCTTCAGTTCCTCCAGTCTCTGACACGACGCTCCCGAGATACGTGAATTTGTATTAAGACTACAATTATTTAGAGCACAACGACTTTGGGGAAGGGGATAACGACTTTGGGGGGGGGGAGGGAGGTTTAACAAAAGTCAGGACATTTGGATATGAATGAGAAAAAAATATCGCCGGAATCCTTAATACTATTAATATTATAATTTTTATGAAAGTCTCCACGTTTTGGATCCATAGTATATGTTTGATCGTGTATTGAACTATCACGCATAAAGGGATTTTGATGAAATCGGGAGCCCTAACCGGGCGGTGCCACTGGTATCTTTAGGTGCTTTTGTAGCCATCCAGAATCATAAAATCATTAGTCTATTTATCGTTAATTCCTGTAAATAAGTCCAATTCACAGTTAAAATTAAATCAATTAAGGGTAATATTTAATGCACGCGAATGTTCGAGAACTTAGGAAGTTGACGTGTGTCAGCTCATTTGTCGAGGTATTACAATTAACATGAAATCTGCGCCGGCGGTCTTTGACATTTTCATAATTAGTCGTTATTGCATGAAATGCAGAAAAAATAATTGAGGTTTATAACAGGATACAATAGCTGAGTTTATTTTTTGTTGGCTTTAAGTTGCCTTACGGTATAACAGCTTCCGGAAAAGAACGCAATAAGTAACAGACGTATTATTACCATATTCTAAGTCATTGTCTCCACTCAACTCCACCTCGACTTTGTTGAAAAATCTAACAAATTTACCTGCATTTTAATAATATGTTAACATTGGTTGTCGCTAAATGATAATAGATTATGTTTATTTCGTAAATTGGTTGAAAATAATGTTTTTTTTTTTAACTTTATGAGGACAGCGTTTTCAAGCTAATTACATTAAAATGAAACACCAAAACAAATTGAGAAAGATAGCGACTTTAATTTCAAGCATGAGAATTGACTGTCTGATGATAAATTTACTTATCAATAAAATGCCCTGGCACATGTTTTAGGTCGTTTGTTCACAAGGCACCGCACGACACGATTTGCGGTTAAGATTTTTAACACATGACATACTGCAGGCGGTCTGTCGTCCGTTCATTTCTTCACTAGACACGATTCTGCAACGACACTGCATTGTACTTGTATTATTCTATAAGCGCGTGAGTGCCGAACCACGCGGGATCCGTGCGGTACGGTGTGTCGAGTCGTCAACAAGTTCATACTTGTTTTGTTAAGCCACTAATCGTCACTGTAAAAAAGTCACGACGACATAGCCGAAGAACCGTTTGTAAATCGTGTCGCGTGTGGTGCGGTGTAGTGCAAAGATCAAACGGTCCATACAAATATATGGAGTTCCGAAACGTGGCCACATTTTGTCGTGTCGTGTGCCGCGTCGTGAACAAATGGCCTTAGAATAAGCACTGTTGGCAATAGTCAAAAACCGGATCTGTTTTACCAAGCGCAGTGACATAAAAAAAACCGGAACTGGCGATTATCGCCAAATTCGGCAAAAAAATCACGTTTATTGTATGGCAGCCCCACTTAAATATTTATTTTATTCTGTTTTTAGTATTTGTTGTTATAGCGGCACCAGAAATACATCATCTGTGAAAATTTCAACTGTCTAGCTATCATGGTTCATGAGATACAGCCTGTTGACAGACAGACAGACAGACAGACAGATGGACCGCGGAGTCTTAGTAATAGGGTCCCGTTTTTACCCTTTGGGTACGGAACCCTAAAAACACATAGCATTATGCCTAAGTTTCCCTCGGCCCAGGCTTGACCTAGATCTATCCAATTATTTAGTCATTAAAGTTTTGACTATTTTCGTCAAACATTGTTGCTTTGTTTCCTTAATATGACGCCTGTATTCCCCGAAAGGTTAGGTAGAGGTGGACCCACATTTTGGCAGTTATATTTAAGTCGCATGTAATAGGAGATAAGCCTATTGCCATCAACCGGGCACCAAAATTAATCTCCGAGCCACCATGCCAGTTGTAAAAGCTCAATATTACTTTCCCCAACCCAGGAATCTAACCCAGGGACCTCATGCTCAGCAATAGCATTTTCGCTAACACGAACAACAAGCATACACTTCTTTGAAACAAAAAAAAAGAAAATAATACAAACTTCAAAATATTTTATTTACTTGTTATCTTGTTAAAGCTACTTCAAAAATAATTTAATTTTGTTTCAAACTTCTGTACCACATTCTTTTTCTGGATCAAGTGTTATCCGAAGAAAAAGGTTGGGCACTTCAAAATGTTGATAGGTCGTCATGTAAAGAAGGTTTTTGGAAGGTACATTCTGTGGAGATAATTAAGTGAATTTATTTAGGTACCTTTGAAGTTATTTTTTTTGTAAGTTTCTTTGATATCCAAAGAAACTTGCTTACATTTTTGTTATCTTCTTTGAAGACAATATCTAGGAATAGTAAATGTCATTTCTACTTAATAAGTTGTTTGCTTTTTTGTGTCTAAGTAGTTACATGACATTTTTTAACAGACTTTTCTTACCATTTTTTTGCTTTTTCATTTTCCCCGCCGTATCCTAAAACTCATCTAGGAATAAGTTCAAAAGGAAAGGTAACTTAAAATACACACACCGACAAAATTAGCGGAACAAGAAAACAATATCGTAAACTATGCACTACAGTTACTATTATTATGTTTTTAAGCAGGCTGTAACGAGTTTCATGTTTATAAGGAGGGCGTATAAGTTATATTACTCCTGCGTTCTTCAAATAGTTAGGCAGAAGTGTACCTACTCAGACGAAGAAGTTGCTGAATCATTTTTTTCTATTCCTGAAACCTAGAATGTCAACGGTATGTTTCGAACATTAGAAAAAACTCCAATCACAAAACATCAAAGAAACCTACACAGATGCATTTTTTCGGTAACAACTCACAAAAGTACTACATATACTAAATTGAATACCGATAAATTAGGGTACTTACTTTTCCTCTCTTTCTTTACCTTTTTTCTATTCTACAAAGGAAGATCAACTCTACCTTCTCATGTTTAAGGTTTAAAATGAAAGAACGGTAAGAAATTGACAGTTGACACGGAGATAACGATCGATCTTTGTTAACAAGCTTTTGTATATTCCAGCTTAAAAGCCTTCCTTATAGGTGTGAGTAGAAAGATCATTTGTTATTTAGCGTTGCGTGTTCGCGCATTATAAGTATTTGAAAAGATACTACAAAAGATGAGAAACCGACTTGTGAAGGTCATATAATGAAGCGCATAAGAAAGCGAAAACATTTTTGTATCGATCTTTATTGGTTTTTGAGGCAGAGTTTTTAATTGGAAGCTTTAAACAAGGTTTAATAAGCTGTTAATGATTTTTATTGATAACTTTTCTTTATCACTTACTAGCTTTTCGCGCAATGTTGAAAAGTTTGCATGTATTTGGGATTCTAGCTAAGCTCTAAACTCAACTCAGCTACTTTAAATCAGTTATCAATTCTTAACGATTGAGACAACAATACTCAATTTCTCGCTAGCGTGACTTACGACATTGTGAAGTTCTTACTGAGAAATGGGTACAGAAAATTCACTCAGATAGAAACGCAAATATTGAATGAGTCAACAGTGTAAATAGTAGTGTACAATCCGTTACCATTAATCAGTCCTTAGCATACGCTGCCTATGCCAGCCATAGGTACTGGATGCTCACTAACTAATTTACTATTAACGACGGCTTGATCTAATTTCACTTAGGTCGCTCACTTTAAGAACAATAATATTATGACTCAGCTCCTTTTCAAATCGCATTTGTTGTTGGTCAGCCCAGTATTTATATATTTTTATGGGACGCATTTTTGAACGAGGTGGAACTAAAAAGAATCTATCGAAGTATCTTTTTAACCGACTTACCAAAAAGGAGGAGGTTCTATGTTCGACTTCTTGTATGTATTTTTTTTTTTTTTTTTTTATGTTTGTTCACCAATATCTCCGTCAATTGTGGACCGATTTTGAAAAATCTTTTTTCGTTTGAAAGAGTATGTTTTGAAATTGGTCCCATTTTAATTTGGTGAAGATCTGATGAAGAACTTCGGAGATATACAACAGAACTCTTCAATAAATAACGGCAAATCATTCGGAATTGCTGCAGTCTGTTTATTGTTTATACCATTTCATAACATAACATCACGCCAGTCCGTACTAAAGGGGTACGCAGATCTCTCATTTCACTGGTTATGTTCAAGTATCATGTTATTCGGGTGATCTATTCTAGCGTTATAGGTACCTTACTAAACAACTTGCCTATTTTAGGTAGGTACAACTAAAAAGGGAAAAATAAAAATCTTTTTTTACCCGACTGCCGAAGGAGGGTAATGTGTTTATCAGTCTATGTATGTATGTATGTTTGTTCCTATATGGCGTTCCAGAGACCAAACGCGTGGGCCGAATTGGACAATAGAAAAATGGCGGATTTTGGGTGCCATATTGTGGGGGCCCAAATTTTTTATTTCTTCCAAACCCATCGTGTGGGGTATCGAAATAAAGAGTTTTAAGAGGTGATTTCAAAGATATAACACTTATATGTTTAAATGTATCTAATTCGAAAAAAAACTAACTATAAAAAAAACTTTTTTGCAAAAAAATACTACCGACTTCCAAATGAAAAACTACAAAGTGAAAAATAACTTTATTTTTTGAAGTCGGTGTCTTTCTTTTTTCCCATTTTTTTTGCGATATGGACACCGACTTCCAAAAATAAAGTTATTTTTCACTTAGTAGTTTTTCATTTGGAAGTCGGTAGTATTTTTTTGCAACAAAAGTTTTTTTTATAGTTAGTTTTTTTTTTACAGTTTCAGTTGCGAACCTAGGTGTGAAAGTGCTTTCGCTAGATAGTTTCATTATTTCTTCCTTTACATATTATTTCCTAATGAAGTTGTCGCTGTGCTATTTTTGAGAGCTCGTTTTGTTTTTTCGAAATTGTATTGCTTAACTTTTAGTTTTTATTTCGACTAACTTAACTGATCTTCATAAACAATGTATTATTGAATGCTCAATGTTATACATTGACCTTTTATATCCTCTTACATATTTATGACGTAATGCCCTTAGTCGTTATACAGTTTATGAAAGACTTCGTCTGGGAAAGTAATTTTGAGCTGGTAATGAGGATTACTGAGTGCCGTACCCCAATTACACAATTTCCTATCACAATCAAAAGGATTTTGAGGAAATTTCCCAATGCAAAGCTTTATAATTTTGAAAAATAAGTGTGCGAATTTTTGCTGAATTGTGAAAGTCAAAGGTACCGTGCCTGCCTGTATGTATTAATTGTGTTTCACATAATTATCATGCTAGTTTGATTGTTGGACCTATTACAGACAGGGGTATTTCGGTTTAATTTTCAGGTGGTTTGTTTGCCTACTTGTTTGTAGCCGAAAATAATTAAACCTTGCCAATTTGCCCCCTATCTTATTGTCGCCCAATATTGCTCGATTTGCTTAGAAAAGATTCATCGAAGCAACCAGCAATTCAGAAATTAAGTAACTATTTACTCTAAATATACTGGTAATTGCCTTTTATAAGTGTTCTAAGCAACTAATCGTATCTAAATCTTACAATATACTCGTACAAATTTCTCCAATCTATTCAATGGCTTCAAAAATCCTATAAGTACAAATTCTCTAACACCTAACTAATAGAAGATTAAGTTTTTCTCCAAAGAAAATTAGATGTACCGCCTAATAGAATGAATATTTTAAAAGTTAATATAAATCTTTAAGGGTTGTTTCCAGAGGGCAATAAAGTGAAACAGGGCTTTTAAAGGGTTATAAAAAAGATGGATGAAATACTCGGGAATAGTTTTATTAGCATTTTTATTGAGTTTATTTATAGGTATATATTAAAAGAAAATGTGAAGTTTGGAATTTGATCCTAGATTTGATAAACAGCGCGGTTAAATTGCTTGCACAAACAAATGCACACAATCGATTGAAATCACTTTCATTTTGTCAATCCAACAGTAGGTATACATTACGTGTTTTACGTTGTCGAGTAGACATATTTAAAAAAATATGCAGCAAATACTAATAGTAATTAGTGATTTAGTGGGTTACGCGTGATATTAACAGGTCTGCCGGATATGTGTGCACGTTAATAGATGTACGATTAAACAATAAGTCTTATAAATAAAAAAAGTTAAATCAAAAAATCAAAAAACCCGACTGCTTCAAAAGCGAACTAAAAAGACGTAAACAAGGAAAAAATCATGCTGTGCAGTCGGAGGATACATATTCACGGGCTGGCTGACCAAAATCTGGTGTATCCTCCGCCTGCACAGCATGATTTTTTCCTTGTTTACGTCTTTTTAGTTCGCTTTTGAAGCAGTCGGGTTTTTTGATTTAACTTTTTTTATTTATAAGTTTTTTTCGAATTAGATACATTTAAACATATAAGTGTTGTATATTTTTGAAATCACCTCTTAAAACCCTTTATTTTGATACCCCACACACTGGGTTTGGAAGAAAAAAAAATTTGGGACCCCACAATATGGCGCCCAAAATCCGCCATTTTTCTATTGTCCAATTTTAACGTAGCCTATGAAACTCGCAGGGTTAAGACGAATCGACGTATGAATCATCAAAATCGGCCAACGCGTTTGGTCTCTGAAACGCCACATAGGAACAAACATACATACATACATACATACATACATACATATATACATACATACATAGACTGATAAACACATTACCCTCCTTCGGCAGTCGGGTAAAAAGGTACCTAGTATGGTATACAATAAATTAAGAAATCAACATCCAGACCCTTAGTATTCGATACTAACATAACGAGCGAACTTGCAGTACTTTGGAGCGACTGCTCGAACAAATCCTAATATTAATGACGTTTTTACGATGATGGATGACGTCACCGTTACACGTTATCGTGATAATAAATCTACCAAATGCTGAACGATTCGTATCTCGTTATATGTGCTTTATGTTCGATTCAGGCGAATTTTAATAGGAACTTGAGTATTTAAGACTTGATTTATTGAAGTTTTCAGTTTTATCCTTTGAAATTGGGTGGGGGGAGAAACCGTGAATCCATTGATAGTTTTTTATTTTTAAATTCAAGGTAATGCTTTTGTAACCTACGATGTTCCAAAGAAAATATGGG
Organism: Orthosia gothica; assembly: GCA_949775005.1. Classification (NCBI taxonomy): domain Eukaryota; kingdom Metazoa; phylum Arthropoda; class Insecta; order Lepidoptera; family Noctuidae; genus Orthosia; species Orthosia gothica. Next base: position 25,563,186 of record OX459036.1, read on the forward strand.
TGGGTTCATATTAAAGAAACTGGTTTGACTGATAGTGTGAAGATTGGCGTAAGAGAATAGAAGATACCTAAATGTTTTGTGCCGACCCAAAGTAACATGGGACAATTTTTTGAAAGTGATGATAATTATATAGGCATTATGGTATAGTTATAGTATATAGTTAGCTATAAGGAATGTCAAATCTGAAAGTTAAAAAAACTTGATAGGTGAAAGAACCTTCCTGAAAGGCTTATGAAATCATATTAGTGTGCAGAAAGCGGGTATGTAATGTGTCTACGGAAACCATCACCAAACGGTTTATTTATTCTGAACTCAAAAATAATTTTCATTAATTTTTCGGGAGACTTCGTAATTGGAATTTTAATTAAAGTAGCAGCAGTGAACGTGCTGGTTGCAACTTTGTGTGAGAGAAAAGGTTGCTCATTCAAATTGTTCATTATACTAATAGTGGACTTTTTTGTTTACAGGTACATATCCTCTATGGTGCAATTAAAACTGTTTTTTTTTGTCAGTTTCCATATCTCATTCAGAATGCCGCTATCTAGATTGTTTGGGAGTGAAATTGGTTTTCTTTGAAAGAGAGGTTTGGTGATGATGAAAAGAGACTTAAAAGATTACGCGACTATCGTCAAGTGAAATGTGGACTTTTGATAGTGAATTAAGAACTAATTGTAAAATATTAATAATAAAAAATATTTTATTAAATGTTGATTACTTCTCGTTTGATTGGTATTGTAAAAAAAAATATTTTGGTATATAAGATACATCTGATTAGACCGAAAACCAACCCAAATATAATTATGTAGTTGGGAAAAGGCTGTGCAGATTTTTGCTTAACGTACCTCATTTATTGTTATACACTAACCCTCTTACAAATAAACGCAGAATAAAGTTATACCAGGTATAAACCTATGAAAATGTATGGGTATACCTTAGTTATACCTGGTATAACTTTATTCCGCGTTTATTAGTAAGAGGGTAAATACTAACCAAAAGAAAACTATGATAGTATGGTATAAAATATAGTCTCAACTGCCTGATCCTCAACGTCAAGAGAAGTCATTGCGACCTTTCAATTTTAGTCTGTTAAAATATGGCCATAAAAATCAATGCCAGTTCTTATGATACCAGGCTTGCATAGTGTCTGACCATTCCTAATGACCCAGCAATAATGTTTACAACATCACCTCTAAGATTTCAATCATGCAAAAGTAACCTACGGCTAGCACAGTTCTGCTGGTGCCAAAGAAAACCTCTGCCAAACAGATAAATATCTAGAGTGCATATTTATTGCGATGTTTTCGCCAAAGAAATAAAGACTAAGACGTCTCATTTTAGACTTAGTGTGGTGAATATCACTGTACTTATTCAGTGTTACGTTACTTTTTACTGTTGCTATCGGTCTGAACTATCCTGATAAACAAGGCCTCAGTGTCGTGAGATTTAGAGCTAACTATTCAGCCAGCGGCTTTGTCTGCGTGCTTTGTGGTCTAAACATTCAAATCTGTTGGCATTCTGTTGGTTTTGACTGCGTTGGCCCTCCAGTTTAGGCATGCGACGTCATGACTCATTAATAGTTTGTTAATAAAATGCTAACATCAAATGTGGAAAAAAAAAGCCTCTGCGATTAGCCTTGCTTATACCTCCACATTTAACCGCATTAGAAAATAATAACAACATATTGTAATCACCATTCTGTCTTACTTTTTATTTAGGTTAGCATCCCTGATTGTTCAGTAGGTTCACACACCTACTATGCGGTAACAACTCCTGTTTAAAACTGGTTACCCAAAACACCTCAAAACTCCAAACAAAGAAATATAAACTCCGTAAGGGAATAAACGTTTCACTACAACTGTCTAAAACGTAACTTAGAACTCGCGCTCAAAGAAAAAGGAGGACGTTAATGAGTACATCAGCAATGGCGGCGTCATTAAAAACTTTAAGAATCACTTGCCAATAGTTTCCATACAATTTCCATCGAGTCTCAATGTTTCCACACCGAATTTAACGGTTCACACACTTGAAATTAGTCTTAGGAGCGAGTGTAAGGCCTTTTTCAGACAGGGATACATTTGTGTTGTCACATTGTCGCCGAATTACTGCATTGTTAAAAGTTCGCCGACTTGCCGCTTGTATTTGCTACTTTTATACTGTATCGGTGTTTGCGTAAAGTTAAACTGATTTAAATTTTGTGAGTGGGTAGATATATAATGGTTGTAATCATATTATGTACGTGTTCTTAATGGGAGCTTAAGTTCAATGTTTACGTTTGGAGTTTAATTTTGTTCATCTTCGAATGAATAAGGACAGTTTTGGGTTTTGAACGTGTTTATGCACACACAGTTTATCTCTCTAATTCTGATAATTATGTCTGAAACGTGCCTTCTGAATTTATAAAAGTACTCTTTTGAGCCATGCTAAGTTTTGTTCCTCGATTAGAAGGAGCTTAACAGATCACAAAATCACACAGAAGTAAATAAAAATCTGTAATCGTTTCTGAAAGAGAAACTGTGTTATGCGTACCTACTTCATGGAATTCTGGAAATGCTCTTACCGTTTTATATAATTTATGGGGCAGCTCATTTCTTCCATAATTGTATCTCTGTTACAATCACATAAAGTAAATGTCTTTATTTCTAAAAGTAACACAATCTTACTCTCCTCCAAAGTAGCTCATAATTCTGTCATGAACAATAACTGTATACTGACTCCAAACGTAACTAAGTTTTCTCTCTCTACTATAAACATGTAACCCAACATAAATAAATGTCACGACCCACCATACTCTCGCTTCCCGATACGATCCATTACTCAAATATAGGTGACATATTATTTGTCGCTGTCTGAGCAAACCCTTACAAATGGCCAACATTATTCGAGTGTTACTAAGTAGGTACTTTATTTTTGTAACAATAGTAAAGTCTTGCATCCTCTACGAGGAGAGCTTTGGCATGTTAACTGGGCGGTTCGTTGTTTCGCTAGCCTTGCAGCCGTACGTAGCGAAATCATGAGTCGCAGTCATCGCCTATCCAGCCTCTAGAGAGTCAACGTAACTAAATTTAGATAATTCTCTTTTAAAAAAAACTTTGCTGATCCTCCCGATTGATTGTCAGGTTTAGAGGAAGACTCAACCAAAAGTAAGATTTGAGACTAAGATGTAACTACACTTTGCATCTCTGTCTAAAGTAGATACGAAACATCAGAAATGCATTGCCTATTATGCAGCATTTAAAGACTGAGTTGTCGATAGTCGTATTGAACAATCCCGCCTACATTTTCTTACAAAGCGAAGGTACAAATGCGTAGTTTAGGCATCCTGGATTTTCGCCTTTAATAAGAGCGCAAATGAAACAGTAGCTATAACAAAACTCGTCAAACAATGCTGGGTATACTGGTAATATTTTTGTTTTGTATTCATGTTTTTGTTTTGTATTTCTTTAGCATGTGTATCAATGTTACGGGTGGCAGTTTGTGCGAACTAAAACCTTTTTGCTTTGGTAATGTTATTTACGTATTTGCATATTTTTTTAGGTAATTATTTAGTATGCATACGTAGTATATTTTACATGTTGTTATTAATTCCAGCCTGCGGGTTTGTTCCTATAATGTGGCCTATGTACTGAATATATAATTATAAAACCTGGGATGGTATAAAATATTGGCTTTAACGTGGAGCTATGAGCCGGGTATCCTGAAGGCATAGCTTACTTAGATGTTATCTTTGATGTTATATTCAATATCTTATGTGAAATTTATGCACGGTACGTGTTTTACGTGGAGAACCAGACACAAAAGTAGCATTCACCCTTATTTAGATCATCCTTAAGGTACATCGATCTGTTCTTTGAACTATGACTCATTATTTTTCTTACACATATTCATATCGGGCAATATGCAACCACGCTAGAAGTTTTTAAGTTACCTTTGCATTTTTTATACAGACTTTCAACATTATTATAAAGCAAAGAATCCCAGATAAAAATAATCGTAAAATTAACCCGGAAATTCAAAAATTAACTTTATCCGGGCAGATTTGCTGGAATAAGTTTACCAGAACTTATATGGAGGTAGTGAAACAAGCCAAGCCAAGTACATTTGTCAAATCTTTGTCCAGCCAAACACAAGGCTATAAATTATGGCTAGCCAACCAACACTGGGGCAAAGGTTGGCCATTAAATTTTGCATTTAATGAAATTCAGCACCTGTTTCAGTTTCCGATTCGTTTATCATGTCCATTGCAGTTGCTTCCACGAGATAACTGAGGGTTCAGTTAAAATTAATGCTGTTAATTATGTTGTTGTGAGTCATGAGTATCCTAGCTTTTACCCAAGTTAGTTAGATAACTAGTAAATTATCTAGGTACCTAAAATTTTTCTGTAGGTAGTTTGATTTTGTTTGAATTCTTCGAGATAATTGACGCATACCAAGTTCTTCTAAAACTTGTACTTTCTTTCCTTTAAGAAGAGACAAAATACCCAAGAATGTGAGACCACTATTCAATGTTAGAAACACCGACTTATTTAATGAAGTTCTTTTCAAATCATCTATTGCGTTGATTTGACAAAACCCTCATACAACAAGTAGTATAGCTAGCTTAAAACAAAAAAAAATATTGTGTAAAATGGCTTTTACACGACTGTCTATAGTAAGATCGTTATATTTTAAAGATAACGTATCTATGTCATTGCTAAATCTCAGCAATCAAAGTATGTATAGCCACAAAAGGCCTTAAAAATCTTTGCTTTCAATGTAACACCATAGCCGTACCAAGTAATTCAGTCTATCCCAGGTAACAGCATAGTTTCCCTGTTTTATAGCAGACACAAGTATGTGGGCACTATATATTCACAATGTAAGATGGCGCAAACTACGCTATATGCATAAATCCAGTGACACCACACTCTTGTGTTCACAATTAAATAATTCCTATGCAATTTTCACATATTTTTTTAAAGAAAAAGGTTGAAAGTTACTGAAAAAGGAATTAGGGTAGAATTTAATTTTGTTTTTATTGTTTGGAATAATATTGAATACAAATTTATCTACAATAACGTGAAAAAAAAAGGAAAACATCGTGACAAAAAATCGATAACATCAAGTTGCACTGTGTCTGTGTGGTGGATTATAAATATTCACTGATCCTGAAGTACCAACATCATCATAATCAGCAATTTTTTTATACTGGGACATAGGCCTCCTCTCTGTGGGACTGGACTGGAGGGAATGGATAATCCACCACGTGGGCCCAGTGCGGGATGGTGGATGTCACATTTCTTCTAATTTTTGGTTCTAGGACATGCCGGTTTTTTCACGATGTTTTCCGTCAGTGTTTTGAGAGCTGTGGTAATGAAATAATTTACACAAAGAAAAGCGCCTGTCTGGGTTCGAACCCAAGACCAAGAACTTGTAAGTCACGGCCGATACCAATGGGCCACCTCTGCTCTGCTCAAGTACCAACATATTAGGATAGTATTAAGCTTGTTAACTTTATCGACAACCCAATTTAACGAGAACTGAGAGTGTTTCGGATCTTGTTTTCTCATGGTAAACTTACCTATTAGTCAGAGAGGTAAAGTGACTAACTGCACAGGTACACTGAAGTTTAAGAATTGCAACTCCATCACATGATTCTTTACAAAATATGAACGTAACTAGCCTTGAGTGGAGCTATGCACTAAAACTGAGAAGACAACACATCCCAATGTGATCCAACAAAAAGCTGCTGGTTTATGTTAGATCCATACCACTGGCATCCTACCAAATAGACGTAGATATGAGAGATATGTTTGTATCGCCTGCCAAATATTTTTTATGGAAACTATTAGACTCGCAATTTTCCATTCGAGTGCTTACAAGAAGTTCCGTTATGCTTCATAGCAATTACTTGAAAGGAAGTTTGCTAGTTTGTATTGACAATTTTAAGTAATGAGCTGGCTGGTAAGATGAAATGTTTTTTCATTGATTTATGAAGAGGCTTTTTAGATTTTGTCGTTTAAAAAAGAAGTAGAGATTTTTTACTAAACTATCGTACTATTTACTTATAGGTATGTATTATATAATTTAAAAGTTTATATGTTTATTATTTGAGATCATGTCTCAAAAACTAAACGGATTCGGAACATGGGTTGATCATGGCTTGGATCAGACACAATTTTCATCCTGGTTATACGTTACCGTGCGGTTATTTTCCACCTACTTTTGGGCGAAGGCGCTGGCTAAAGCTAGTTTAAAATAATAAGAGATATTCAGGAGTCAGAGATACTATTTAAGTCAAATTTGTTGGACCACCGATCGTTGTTAAGTCCAACTCATCTTGCCAACTTTGCCGTGGTCTACCACAACGTCTTCTGGCTATGTCAGCAGTTCCTCGACAGAAATTTGAGTTCACCAGTCTTGAAATGATAAATTCACTTTAAATTTGAATAACAAGTAAAATATAACAATAATACCAATCTGTTACTGTCCCACTGCGGGCAAAGGCCTCTTCTCATATAGAGATGGCATAAGCATTAATACATAATAGCAAGTATTAAGACGGTACCCTGACCAAAAAATCGGCATGAGATTTGAGCATTCCTATTGGTCTAGCGGCACTGGTGGTGCATGAATAACAGTAGTGAATACGCCCAGATTTTAGAATAAAATCTTTATAAAATCGAATTTGGGTCTTTTGAAAAAAAAAAATCTACAAAAATGTTCGTTATTAAATTGTCTATCCATTAGTCTTAGTACAAAAAATAATTAATGAACACTTTACGAGGAGATGCATAATATCAATAATTATTTCTCATTTTTATGTTTTTTTGGAAGGAGATTAGTGAAATATATACAAAATTTAAAAAAAAAACTAAATCCACCATTTTAGAATCAATATTATGTAGAATTTTAATGTATTTTTATTAATTGATATTTCTTTTTAAATAACGCGTAGATAGCTCCTAAAAACAGCACAAAAACGGCTTGCGCGGCGTTTTTCTCGGGGTACCGCCTTAAAGTGAAACTTTTATAAATAAATCAACAACCAAAAAAATATTAATAAAGTTCTCTTCCAAAACATGAAAGTAAAGATACGGCTTGTTACTTACATACGTATCTGTAAATCAGGCCACAAACTTCCTTATTATGCCGGCTGTAGAGCCCTGTCATACACATGCGTATTTTCAAACTGTTCGCTTGCAGAGTTAGCAGATTTGCATGTTATGTTAATAATGAGAATAGCAGTATAATAGCTTGAAGCGATAAATAGGACGTTAATTATCGTTTTGAGCTTAAATGGTTGGATTAGATGGATATTCATGATAGGGTAGAGCATTAGTGGTTAGGATATGCACTATCCTAACAACCTAGATGCGTATCAGTACACATTTGAGATTAGTTTTTCCCGCGGCTACTTGATATTTTCCACATATACCAAAAGAATTGAGAATTTGCTAGGATGAATTCGTCTATTAAATAAGCAATAGTTTAGCTTTCTATTGGTGAAAAAAATTCGTAATCGAATCACAACTTCCAAACATTAAACAATAAATAAATCTTATTTTTTTTAGGTAAAACATTCATTGATTGCGGTAGTGACAAAAAGTCACTACATATTTTGCTAGTTTAGCATAATTAAAGACTGAATATTTCATGATGGCTTACTTTTCGCCACATAATCCATGCTCAACAGATATTTGCTCTTACAGTCCATTTCAAACACTCAAACTCAAAAGATCATTCCACTCCCAAATTAGAGAATTATCTCTTTTTTTCCGCAAATATAACGAAAAAGAATCCTTAAATAACTTCTGAAAAGGATCACAGACATCTCCAAGTCGCTTCGTAACAAATTTATACAAATAACAAGGATTCCGTCAATGCCAGGTTATCAAGACCGAATGTTCATGCCATCGATCATTGCGGTCTAAAAGCGACTTCAGACGGTGCGTTACATTGTGGATGGGCACGGGCCAGACCGTATCAACGCTACATGGGATCAGTGTCGTCTGTGGAAGTGCAGGCAAGTTCGTAGTATCGTCGTGTCATGGTGGTCCAGTGCCTAAGACCTCGCCTCTCGTGCTTGTGCTCGTAGGTTCGAATCCGGGCACGTGCCCATGTGATTTTTTAAATTCATATGTATTCTATGTTTATCTTGGATATCGCTGACAAAGGAACACATTGTGAAGAAACCTGGACTTATAACGAGTTTATTATAAGATTGTGCTCCATTGGAGTAATTTCTGCAAGGCGTTCCAGTGCGAGGATAAACTATTAAATAAGTAGCGGTGCACCGGATTCGTCGCGAGTCGAACTTCTAACACGCTTGACCTAGAAGTAACCTATTCGCTTTTAAAGACTCCCCCAGGTTGTGGCTATCAAGAAACCAATTTTTCTTTTTGGAAAGACAAAATAGCTTTGAATCTTAAGACCCACATAGACCGACTCGCACTGTAGGAAGAGGCTTGTTGTGTGTTGCGTGGCTATCCGCAATCAGTGGTGCGAGAAAAAGCGATGGATTACCAAAATGCTATTTCGGTAAGCCAATACGCCTGGTTTAGTTGGTTTATAGGAGGATTGGAAATTAGATGAAAATCAACTATTGTTTTTAACGATTTAAGAGGGGAATCTAGTGAGAATTTCTCCATACAAAAACATTCTGCTGTTTTCTTCTTAGATAATGCCTCTAGAGCAATGATTTTTTTCCATGAAATCTAGATCTAATTAATACGTGCCTGTATCATTAACTTTTTTCCAAAACATAATCACAAAAAGAAATATGACAATACAAAAAGCCGAAAAAAATGCCTGTTTTTACCGCCATGTTCAGAAGACTTTCAGACAAAATTAATACGTTTTTAACAAAAAAGGAAATGATAGGAGCATAGATATACTTTTCCTCTAAATTTTGATATAAGAATTTTTTAGATCAGACCAGTTTTCATGAAGAAAACAGCAGAATACGAAACGTCTTTTAGTCAAAGTTTTTGTAGGTAAAATCAGCCTGAGCTGCAGTTGTCCCTTTCGCACTTTACGGGGTGAGGTTGGAGGTGACGCGACGGCAATAGTTTCTTCAAATACCTATTTTTCAAATTCCTGTTGACTAGAGTCCGCTCTTAAGACAGAGTCGATTCGTTAAAACATACAAACTGTTGTAGTGACATTTGATCAGCGTAAACAAAAAAACGCACTACCAAAGTTATGCTTGCTCAATTCCTTACATTTTAGATTACCTGCAGTTTTAACTTTTGCCAAAAAGTCAAAATGTTGCCGCTGATAAAATTTCAGTTTAGAGCTTCGAGCCCCAGATTCGTTTTGTCTTATCTTAAAGACGACCAACATAAGCAGAACCTTTTTATTTTATTCGCATACATTGTTCCCTAGATACTTAAGTATTATATTTTAAAGATAAATATCAAAATTGGTTCCATAGTCATAAAGAAGTAGATATACGTATACCTAAATGTAATTTAACATTTTCTAGGAATGTATGCATGTACAAGTTTCATCTTCTGCTTACTAAAATGATAGCTTATTGAACTTTCACACATAGTTACACAAACATTCAAGCTGGTAAGATAAAAAATTTCAACATAAAGGGGACAACCATTTACCTTGCTACCAAACCTCTTTGTAATTTATCCACGCGTTGACAATAAGTCACCTCTTACAATTTAGAACAGATAAAGAGCACACTCACTCCTTGAGGTTTTGCCAAGACTGAATTGTTGGTTAGCTTTATCTAGGAATAATTATTGACCAAGAAACTGAATGGGGCAAAATGATGGAAACTTTTGAGCCTATCTGCGATAATGAACCGGTAAACATAACATCTGAATTAAGTACATACGAATACCTGTATTCCCCGAAGTAGTGGGCGAAAGTGTTAATAGTAGAACTGTACGCCAGCATTTTTCTAGGCATGTCACAAGTCCAGTATAATAAGGCTTATTTCGCATACTGCTATTAAATGGTTACCACACAGTAAGCGAGCAGCTATTAAAAAAATAAGGTAAAAAAGAAACTGTTCGGCTCGGGATTCAGCACCAATAACATAACACGTTAAGCAGTTGCGCTTGTGGCCACTCACGGTAGTTCAACAAAACAGTAAGTACCAAAAGTTGAAATTACCTCTCGCTTCTCTCTGACAAAAGATCATTTCCACAATTAACGGTAAATAAACATCCAATTACCTACCCATTTTTCCCATGGAGGCTAAAACTACATATCTCCAGTCTTCATCTGTTACAATCCTTACACACTCCTATTGTTTCGTTTATCGTAGTAAATTCCTGAGAGGATTCTTTGAATATTTTTCGTGTTACACATAATTTAGCTATATTGATATACAATACCTTAAAGATTTATGTCAGGCATCATGATAAAGAGGTATCTATAATATGATTAACAATCACATTTCAGGGTCATACTGCGTGTGTATTTTATAAAAATAGGCATATATACCTACGCTGCAGGTGATTCATAGATTTATTATGAATAACCATGCCCATTTTATAACTTTTGATTCAACCATATCAGACCACAGGTGTATGCTACTCATAGCGCTACCTATCCATTTCAGTACCATAATCGTCTCTACGACACCCCTGAGAAAAAGGGCCCGTATACGAGAATTACTCTCAGCAAAAATGAATCGGTCATTTTTCTACCGTCACGTCTAGCCAATAAATTTCTGGCAAGAAAGAATCTCATAACGCCCAAAACCGACGAAAAACGGTAGGGACGCAAAACTGAGCCAGAAAACATATTTTTCTTTTAAATTAAAACTATTATAGCAAAAAGATAAATGTTTTATTCATACGTTGATATAATAAATCTTTGGAAATGAGTATTCGTTCCGAAAATCAATTTCCCTACGAATAGGAAGCATCACTATCGCTGAGTGTTACAGGCTAATTTTATTGTTAATAATGCATGATTCCTGTGGGATACGTCTAATACATGCTCAATACTTCTAAAAGAATGGATATCATAGGAAGAAGGAAATGTATTTAATTTTAACCAACCCAAACCTACGTACCAACTCATTAAAAACCTACCTAAATGCCCAAAGCTTAAGTACCTACTCTTTCGTAGTATATTGCAACTAACCGATACTTCATATTGTTGTTATCCACTGTGATCGGTCAAATTCAGCCGCAACCTTTAAAGTTTACTAGAAATAAACTGAACTGATAACAGCAAAACAGAACCCTTATTTTTCTCTCAAATTTCTTACGTCTTCACCATAAAACTGTCAGAATTATGTACATTATACCACATTAAAAAGCAAAAATAACACATAAATATAGGTACAAACACATATTTCGAAGAGATTCCGGGAACGCGGGATCTTTGGACCAGGGATGTTTTTGGGATTTGAACCCAACACTCGCGGCCAGCGCGCGCCGTCTGCACTTGGCACACACGCGCGCGGCGCACGCGACATCGATGTGTGGGTGAGCGGCGCGACATCAACGCAGCACGGCGCGGGTCGAGGACCACTTCGCTACCACGGACTCCACCGGGACAGTCGACACCTCTCTCTAAAAATCACAATCTTGTTTGACCGGGACAGTAATTTGTAATTAACGGCAATAAACCATTTCGCCTAAAAATACAGACCACTCATTTCCATCCACGAGCTAACATATGTCTCTAAGGAAATGCTACGTGTGTTCCGCATTTTCTATTTTGTTCAATATTAGCTGCCAATGAGGGTTGTGTGTTACATTTTAAAGACAGTATTTCTTAAGAGACGGTGTGCTTGAACGAAATAAAGTGGCGGCCAAATGGCCTCAAAATAAAATATGTTCTGTAATAAAATTTGGCGTGGTAAATGCGGGGTGTTTTTAGTGTTTATGGAAATTAAGCTTAAAATCAAAGTTAAATAGTAATAGATTTAAATCATGGGGCTTAGCAGTTTTATTGATTTGGGTTTCCAAAGTCTAGGAAACATTATTCTAATCTCAAACATCTGTAGACAAGGATATCTGTGACCATATCTGTACATCCACATAAAGTTAAATCCGTATTATATAAGAGTAATTATTATGCGCTGAAATCCAACGTAAAATTAATTAAAATAAATATTCTGCCACGCCAAAAACCGGATTCTGAAAACATACAAAGTTTTTCTGGCGAGATTTATGTTTACTCCTAGACCGAAGTTTATAGGTAAATATGACATAACAACGAAAAGCCCGGGGTTTTACCACAACTTCCGTATTTTCGAGATCCTGATGTATTGCATAAGCACAATAGCTTCGTTTTACAAACCTAAGATAAATATAACCCAAATACTGGGAGCAAAAATACAGGTGGAACGCTTTTGTGAAATGACCTAAGTGACAAATAAACAAATATGGGATGAACGGGCTTTGGGCTAGCGAATATGTTTTGCCGTTTTTTTTGGGGCCATTTACGAGGTGCGAGGTCTTTATTGCTTTATTGATTCAGTATATTTTGGAGGATCTTTTGTTTTTTTTTACTTGTTAAATAGTGGCATAAGGATTTATGTTGCCAGCCTAGTAAATGAACAACAATGTACTCGGTAAATACTTTTCGTTGATGCGGGACAATGAAGTAAATGTCGTAAGGAAAGCTGAGAAGCTAAGAAGTAGGGAAAGGCCATGGCAACTATAGATGAACTGTGCGAAACAAGTTTTGTTTAGTAATTGAGTGACTACTAGGATGAGGACTAATAGATAATTATGGAAGAAGGAGACATGTTGCGATGAACATCGGTTATCGTAATAATTTTTCACAAAATTCTGAGAAATTGTTTTTCCAAGTCATTGCTAGCAGCCGGTACTTTGGTAAAAGAGTTTAAAATAGCATTTTGGCTGTTACCCAACTGGTACGGTGTTAACTACCGATTGGAAAGTCGTTATTTTACTCGTGTTGAATAATTGAGATAAATTTACTTGAAGTCGAACTTGCTTCTTTTGAAGTAGGGTTTTGGCCAGGGATGGTGTTCGGAACAAAACGTTTGGATAAAACTGCCATTATGGGCCGTTGATTTGTAAGTTCTTTTTTCTCTGCAGGTAGTACTCATAAATAGAAAGGTTTTTACAAATTTTCAAGACTCACACACACAAATTTTATGTTTTTTTGTATGTTTTTCGTGAGGTAAAAAAATGAGAATTACACCAAGAGCGAGCGAGGCGAGCTCGGGAGCTTAGGACACCCCGACACGGATAGGTTAGGTTCGAAGGAGATGACCGGAGCTAAAGTGAGTGAGCTCGCTCACTAGCTCCCGTCATCTCCTTCATGTTAGGTAACTTTAGACCCTGCAGGCAGAAATAGGTCCGACTAACGCGTTAGTCGGACCTATTAGACCGTTATAACGTCGACTTTGTTGCTTAAATAGTAATCTTAAACTTTAACCATGGATATATTCATAACCATTGTTCCATGGGGTGGGGATGGTACAGTGAGGTAGCCCCTCTACCCCCCTTTTTCCTACCCCTCTCTGCGCCCCTTAAATCGATGGACATTTATGGCATTTTTATTCCAACCTGAAAACTTTAACCATGAGCATGGCATGTTCTATTTGTGTTTGAAACACAATTAAGTACATCCAATAATTTTATTTATTTGAAAAAGTTGTGTAACTAATTTAGAGTAATATAAAGTCTATTTCACCCTATTCTATTCTAAATCTGTACCGTATCTTACTTTGGGTTCAAGAAACCAAATGTATGTTATGTGGATGGTTTACTAGTAATAAGCATAAAATATATTCTTATAATTTACACTGGCATAGCGTAATTCAGCATAATGATCATTACGCATAATGCTTTTAGGCATAAATAATTTGCTATAATGTATTTTGCTATAAATACTGTTGGCATAATAATAATGATGCATAATTTTATAAAGCATAATATTATAAACGCATAATGATATTTACACATAATGTTCTTTGGAATAAAATAAGCGGCTCAAGGGTGGCCCAAGAGCCACCCCGCCGCACCTGAACCTATTTAATTTGAGTCCTTATATCAAATACATTAAATTAGAAATCGATTCTAATCGATATACAAATTTTCGAAATTTTGAAAATTGTCATTTTACCCGTAGGTAAAATAAATTTAATTAATTGATAAAATTGAATTTTCTGCGTTCTAATATGTACCCATAAACTATTATGACGAATAAATATTATGCCTAAAATATTTCTGCAACTCCAAATTATGGCAAAACAAAGTAGACCAAACGACAGTTATGCTATCCTTTGCATTATGCCAAAGTATTATTATGCCGCAGTATTATTATGCTGATAAAAGTTATACGAAAACGTTATGCCAAACAACATTATACCTAAAAAAAATATGCTAGGAGGGGGATTTCCTGGATATATCCGTAAACACTTCTAAAACTTTTACACCCCACTTTCAACTAATGTAACATTTAATAAACGTCTCCAATTCGCTTGTTTCCCATTACAACTCGCTGCAAATATTTAACAGTAGTAGTTTCAATGGGATAGACGACGCGGGCAAAAGCTACTATGAAACACAGAAGTCCTTAAGATCACGCCATACAAATAAATACATGCCTCTTTCCTCTCTGCATGCATTGACAGAAAACCTCTTTCCATAATCATTTCCTCTTGAACGTGAATCTGTAAACACAAACCCATGGGAAAACATTGTCATTGCCAAAAAAAAAGTTTCACATCATAAGGAATCTGGAGCATCCTCCCAAAACTTCTGAAAATACGTTGATATAGTTACACACAAACTCGTATTTGTACTTGCGTAAGTGTTAGTACCAAAACGTATCGTTATTTGTAAGGACTTACGTAACGTAAGTAGTAAGTACGTCTCGTGATTCGTAAGTGCGTATCGTATGGGAACAGGGCCGTATATATATAGCTTTATATAGCTTTATGGGATGCCGTGCTTATTTTCAAAGCACTTAGGTGTTGAGGGGGACAGATAAAATGGACCATCGCTGTTTAAAATACAAAATCAAAAATTATTTGGAAATATGTTAGAGGTATGTAAGTGGACTTGAGTGTCAGAGATAATTCTCTCTTGAAATCATTTTATTAATCCAACATTTTTACTCTGGCCACCAAAATGTATCGGTACGTAAAAAGGCCAATAATAAAACCTAGTTTTTGACACAGACACATTAAATAAATGAGAAGACGCTGTACAAAGCTAGTTTTATTTCTAAAACTTAGTATGCCATATAAACATATGGCTACTATGTACAATTTCTAATAAATCAGACCCATCCAACGCAAAAGTTTGTTTTTCCGTCTCATTTATTTTATGACAAAACTTTGTCACCAACAACTGACACGTAGACGTAGATTTTGCTGTCCACCTAGACTCTAGAGGATATTAAAACATTCAACTTTTATCCAACTTACCCAGCATTGCACATCACAACACAAGATCGTACATAAACGTAACGTGCCGAGTTTGCCCATTTTTTTGCTCCGACCTGCAAAGTTTAGCAAAACGGAGAACTAAGTTTGGCCTACTTTAGTTTTTGTTACTCTTAATGACTTACACGACGAATCGGGAGAAAAATCCTTCAAGGAATGGGATTGTGAGATGGGTACGTATTGTTCTGTATGTGGACATCCACATTCTCTGGGTATGTATAGTTTCGTCGATTTTCCTCAAACCTGAGATGAATTTAGGGTGTTATTGATTAAACGATTGAAGGTTCCCTGCCTACTTACATGAAGTTAATATAAGGTTTTATCGCAGAACTCCATGAGGCAAGTAACAATCAAGGTTGGTACCTGTCATATGTATGTCTAGATTATATATTAGACACATGGTACCTATCTCACTTAGTAAGTCTCGAACCTTGGTAAGTGAGACTATACCGTTATAATGCGAGACGGTTAATCTTATATTCAAGGCCACACTAACTAATACTTTATTTTAAGTTTATATTATGAACACAGTCCAACTGAACATCCATAATCCATAATTTCCATCAAATGTCACCAAATAAACCCGTATAAGAAACAGAATTTCAAACTACAAAATCAGAATGAATTGTTGACTAAAATGTGAAAACTAGCTAAGTAGCAACTTAGCATTTCAAGAGCCAAGTAAATTATGTTAATATCTTTATACCTCGTCGCACTATATTCGCTATATCACTGTGATATTATATGTGATATTGTAAATGGCTTTCCGAGTTAATAAACAACTTGCTAACAAGGACCAGTCAATCGGTGCAGCTTAATATTTTATGGATTGTATTGATTCTGCCAAGAAATCTTACGTTTTGTAACAATATTCATTGTTTGTTGTTACTTTGGAGCCATGGTTGATTTCTTAGGCAGAGCATAGACGACCGATGGAGTAGAATAACGTTCAAATAGTATACTTATGCACGGCATCAACAACATAATAAGCAAAAATAAAAAAGACTATATTTTTTAGATTTCTTGTAAGCTACCAAACTACGTATGTAGTTTTACGTAGTAGAATTATAAATTAATGATAAAATGTATATTTTATGATTAATTTACAATTCTGAAAATCGGTTCTGTGTGCTCTTGTGTCAGTCACTGACAGAACCTCAAGGCTTTTAAGAAAATAAAAGTAAATTCACATACAATATTGGCTTGGCGACCCAAAGTACTTCCTTTGTCGAACATAGCCATCTCAAACCGTTTTATTTTATCCAATACTTCGGGACATTTTGATCCTCTCGGATTTAACTAGCTATCCAAAATCTTTAACCGTTACTTATAAGAATACTCCTTAAGGTTACACTAGTCGAAAATTCTTCCATACAAACGTAGTCTAGAGATTACTCCACTGTTTGACGATGTACGTTCAAAATAAAAAATAAGATCAATTTGTCTCATCATTATATAGTCATGTATGGAAATAAAAATGTAAAAAAATAATATATTTGAAAGTTCTGAGCGTCGAAATTTCCATATTTCAACACTAAATTTAACGCATCTTTGGGCGGAAATAAATACCATAAGAAGAAGGAAAATTGCAAAACGACCTCCATACAGGGATAGATTAGTGATTCAACAATGCAAATAATGTTATTTTATAAATATACATTTAGTTGTATTTTCATGATATCTAGACTCCCAAAGGTCTGTTTATAAAATTTCGCAAATAGTTGGTGCCGTTATGAAAGAAAGAAGAAAGAAAGAAAGAAAAAGTGTTTATTTGTCACAACACGACATACATACAATATAAGAACATACTTATGCTAAACCCTTAAAAATAGTATTAGTAGTACTATTATGTTAGTAAAGACGAGAAATAAATCAAACAATAATTACACCGAAACCGATTATGGGAAACCGACCAACCCTAGGATGGAAAGTAAAAACACATACGTGGGACACTCAGAAAGTTTTGCGAAACTAAAAAAAATTGTTCTATACGTACATATATTTTTATTAAATCTTTTCAAAGTACTTTCCACCAGCCTCTATACAAAGATTCATGCGCCTAAACCAGTTTTCAAAACACTTTTTCCAGTCTGCCGCAGACACCTCGTTTACAGCCTGCTCGAACGCAGCCAGCGCATCTTCCGGCGACGAAAATTGTATCCCTTTGAGCTGATTTTTTATTTTTGGGAATAAAAAGAAGTCACACGGTGCTAGATCAGGGCTGTAAGGAGGGTGACCCAGGAGTTTGACTGGCGTGCTGTCCAGGAAGTCCCTCGTTTTGAGTGCGGTGTGCGCAGGTGCATTGTCGTGGTGGAGCAGTAGCCCGCGGAGCCCTGTGTTTGGTCGCTTGTTGCTTATAACAGAGAAAACTTCTGGCAAACATTTGGTAGTATACCATTCGGCATTAATGCTTCTTTGATCCCGTAAGGGAATTGATACCAAGTGGCCAGTCAAATTAAAAAAGCTAGCGATCAAAATCTTACCCCCGCTTCTAGATCGCTTCACTTTGGTAGGCGTTGGCTCATTTTGAAACACCCAAACAGTCGACTGGCGCTTGGTTTCCGGGTCGTATTGATAAATCCAGGACTCATCACCTGTAACGATGTCGTAAACACGCCGAGACGAGCCTGCTTCAAATTTGTTAAGCATATCACGGCACCATTCCACCCGGGCCTGCTTCTGAGCATCGGTGAGGTTGTGCGGCACCCAGCGTGATACTATCCTCCTCACGCGAAGATGGCTGTGTAGAATCTCGTGAACGCTTCCCGATCCAATCTTCAATATGTGTTGAATCTCCTGATATGTAATTCGCCTATTGTCTTGGATTAAATTTTTCACTGCTAGCACGTTTTCTTCGGTAACAGCCGTCAAAGGGCGACCGCTTCTTTCGTCATCCCCCAAAGTTGGTCGACCGCGCTTGAATTCGTTATACCAACGATACACGGTTGCCTTGGAAGGGCCTTCATCCATGAATGCCATTTGAAGTCTATCGTACGATTCATCCGGTTTCAGGCGACACTTGAAATCGTATAAAATCATAGCTCTAAAATGTTCCCGGCGCAGATCCATATTTCAGTGAGACACAATACTTTGAATTAACTCGCAAAAAATGTGGAGGGAAATTGGAACTTACTTATTTTTACTTATAAATAATCATATTTTCGAAAAACATTATAACTGGCCAGTCTCCCATATATAAAAACTTTTTTTCGCAATACTTTCTGAGGGGCCTGGTATTCTATAAAAATGCCTTTACCGCAACGATTTAGCAATGCGTAAAAATACACAGGCCAACATCGCGTGTTTTCACGCATCGGTTTTCGTCTGCAGATATAAACTTTATTGTAAGACAACTATCGTAAAAGCACTTTTAAGTTAATGTTTCCATGAACTTTATTACTCTTTTACGGAGTTTTTACTATAAATACAACGGATCCTAAAGTAAAATTCTAAGTTCGGATTGAGTTATTGTTGAGCAAGTTTGAGCATGTTTTATAAGGTAGTAAATATATATTTCTGGGCTACTAAAGTCTTAAGGTACTCGAATCAAGTCGTTCCATAATATTTTCATATTTAGGGGGGAATTGATGTTAAACAGTTATATCCGTTAACGAAAACAAATCTACAACTAAGCCGCACCCGCTAGATATTTATAAATTCTCCCTTCTTTTCTTTTTCTGTTATTTTTATTATTTATATAATATAATATCGCGCCTGTAGTCTCTGCGTGCAAGGAAGCAGTGAGAAACATAACCAAGAAAATCTTAGTTTTTACTTTTCAATGTCATCTGTTACAAAGTTCAACGAAATGCCTATATTCAGTGGCCCCCAATCCTCTTTCATTCCGGATGTTGCCAAACCAATCCAAAAAAATAAGCCGTCGACTTAAAGAGTAGGTAGTCAATAATTAACATTAAGTTAGGACGTCTTCGAATGGACGCATTATGATGTCAAAACATTCCTGCAATAACCACTTCCGTAGTGCCGAACAAAATTTTCTGAAGGGTAATTGGGTAATTGGCTTCGGCAAAGCATTATAAATTAGGGGAGCCATGTAGATACAACTCTTTCGGAAGAGTTGCAACTTAGGAACAGGTATCTCGAAATCCAAATGTGCAGCTTTCCTCTTATTTGTATTATCCCTTCGTTCAAATAATGCAAGATTAGATCTCATAAACTTGGCAATTTCAAAGATATATATGCAGGGTACAGTCAAAAGGTTTTGTGATTTAAATATAGGCCTACACGAATCAGACCATTGCATATTAAAAACTGCGCGGATACATTTTTTTTTCGCAATGAAAATTCGATCTATTTCTGAGGAGTTTCCCCATACAACTATGCCGTAGCGAATAACTGAACAGACATAGGCATGATACACCATTATGGATGTTTCTCTCGACGTTACATTTTTGACCTTTCTTAGTGCAAAAACAAATTGGTTGATTTTTTTGCAGAGTATATCAATATGATTCTACCATGTTAAGTGCTCATCAAGAGTTACACCTAGAAACTTTGTGTTATATACCTGCTTGACGCTAATATTATTATACGCAACTTGAAGATGGATAGGTTTACTTTTCCATGTTTTAAAGTGAAATACGTTGGTTTTAGCAATATTTAACTTTAGTTTGTTAGTTTCTAAACATTTTATAATATTATTCAATGTTTGATTCATTTCATTGTCATAGTTTTGTTGATCTTTACATTTAATGATAATTGTGGTGTCATCAGCAAACAGTACACATTGGTGTTCGATTGATTTAGGTAAGTCGTTTATATAAAGAAGAAACAATAACGGTCCCAGAATGCTTCCCTGGGGGACACCACAATTATTCATTCTCGGTTCAGATTCGAAATTATCCATACTATTTGTCATAGGGTTCAACTTTGCTATTCTTGTTATCTGATTTCTGTCACGTAAATACGACTGAAACCATTTTAAAGCCAGACCTCTTATTCCATATCTTTCCATTTTATCTAATAGCCTAACATGATCAACGAGGTCGAATGCCTTGCTTAAATCTAAAAATAGTGCACAGGAAGGGAATTTTTTAATGATATTGTTCATGATTTGTTTTATTAAAGTATAAATTGCTAAGGTAGTGGATTTATTTTGTCTAAATCCATATTGTTGACTAACTAGAATATTATATATATCTAGGAACCTTAACAATCGCCTGTACATTACTCTTTCAAATTCTTTTGAAAGTATGGGAGTTAGTGCTATAGGTCTATAGTTGTCAACATTACGTGGGACACTCAGAAAGTTTTGCGAAACTAAAAAAAATTGTTCTATACGTACATATATTTTTATGAAATCTTTTCAAAGTACTTTCCACCAGCCTCTATACAAAGATTCATGCGCCTAAACCAGTTTTCAAAACACTTTTTCCAGTCCGCCGCAGACACCTCGTTTACAGCCTGCTCGAACGCAGCCAGCGCATCTTCCGGCGACGAAAATTGTATCCCTTTGAGCTGATTTTTTATTTTTGGGAATAAAAAGAAGTCACACGGTGCTAGATCAGGGCTATAAGGAGGGTGACCCAGGAGTTTGACTGGCGTGCTGTCCAGGAAGTCCCTCGTTTTGAGTGCGGTGTGCGCAGGTGCATTGTCGTGGTGGAGCAGTAGCCCGCGGAGCCCTGTGTTTGGTCGCTTGTTGCTTATAACAGAGAAAACTTCTGGCAAACATTTGGTAGTATACCATTCGGCATTAATGCTTCTTTGATCCCGTAAGGGAATTGATACCAAGTGGCCAGTCAAATTAAAAAAGCTAGCGATCAAAATCTTACCCCCGCTTCTAGATCGCTTCACTTCGGTAGGCGTTGGCTCATTTTGAAACACCCAAACAGTCGACTGGCGCTTGGTTTCTGGGTCGTATTGATAAATCCAGGACTCATCACCTGTAACGATGTCGTAAACACGCCGAGACGAGCCTGCTTCAAATTTGTTAAGCATATCACGGCACCATTCCACCCGGGCCTGCTTCTGAGCATCGGTGAGGTTGTGCGGCACCCAGCGTGATACTATCCTCCTCACGCGAAGATGGCTGTGTAGAATCTCGTGAACGCTTCCCGATCCAATCTTCAATATGTGTTGAATCTCCTGATATGTAATTCGCCTATTGTCTTGGATTAAATTTTTCACTGCTAGCACGTTTTCTTCGGTAACAGCCGTCAAAGGGCGACCGCTTCTTTCGTCATCCCCCAAAGTTGGTCGACCGCGCTTGAATTCGTTATACCAACGATACACGGTTGCCTTGGAAGGGCCTTCATCCATGAATGCCATTTGAAGTCTATCGTACGATTCATCCGGTTTCAGGCGACACTTGAAATCGTATAAAATCATAGCTCTAAAATGTTCCCGGCGCAGATCCATATTTCAGTGAGACACAATACTTTGAATTAACTCGCAAAAAATGTGGAGGGAAATTTTGAAATTGGAACTTACTTATTTTTACTTATAAATAATCATATTTTCGAAAAATATTATAACTGGCCAGTCTCCCATATATAAAAACTTTTTTTCGCAATACTTTCTGAGGGGCCTGGTACATTTGGAGCCCTTTTTATATACAGTAGAGTCCGTTTATTATGACATCGAAAGGAATTGACAAACACGTCATAATATGCGGACGTCATACAAAGCGTTTTGTGAAAAAGACACTTTTTTATGTAAATATGTACTTAAGTATTTACAAATTTTCCCGCCACAATGTTTTGTCGAACTTTAATACGACTGATCCAGCTAGCAGAACAATTGAAGTCGAGAATAACAAAACGCGCGGCAAAAACATTTGCCTTTTCATGTAGCATATGGGCCGCTAACAGATATTCCTTTGTTTCTTATGATAAAATGGGTCATAATAAGCGACATATCCTGTAAGGGAAGTCATTGTATCCGACTTTTTTATAAAGAATTTTATATGAAAACCAAACTTCGTAGTGTAATTACGTCATAATAATCGGTTGGTCAATATAAGCGGAGTCATAATTAACGGATTCTACTGTAATGGCTTAATTAAGGAAAGTTTCAATCTGTCAGGAAAACAACCCTGTTCCAAGTATAGATTAATAATATATGTGTGAAATGTTCACTGAGACATACTACTGCAACATTTTTCTTTAATTCTTTTAACTCATCCAACACTATCTCAATTTCCTGAATTTTATTTAGGGCACCGGCAATGTTTTGGTGAACTATTGCAAAAGAATGCTTAGGAACGAAATAAAATCTTCTTATTGAATGCCATGTTCTTTGGATCCATTTGTGAAGTTTTTTGGAGAATTGGAAATAAAAGGGGATTGTACCCCTCAATGATGCCAGGTTATTATTTAGACAAGATGAGTTGTGAACCTTTTTAGAATTTATTTGTAGATTCTCAAAATAGTAGGGTATTGTACCCCTTTTTAGTTCTACTGTTTTATTTGAAGTATAACCTTTTTGTCTATCATGTGTCTCCTTATTAACAGCCGAACCCTTATTTTTATGGTTGTTAAAGGAAAGGAATTTATTGTTATAATGTTTAACATTGATTTGGTAGATTATTTTTTGCAAAAAATCCTCTGTTCCTGCTTCTATAAATGTACAATTTTTGTAATTTTGGGTAAGAAGCTTTAACTGGTCATTCAATTTTCGCTCGTTAAGAATCCGATTATGAAATACATTGGCTATAAATACATTGCATTTGTCTTTATATGATTAGATTGGGTGTTTTATTTTGATTATCCAATTAATAGAGGCAAAATGACATTTGATAAAAGTTCACCAAATATTTGATCTCACCTGATGTTTAAGTAACTCTACTGATGTTGGATCGAAAAATCAAACCTGAATTTTTTTGTGATAGTGAGAAACAAAACTCACTTTTCCTATGTTCAAAACTGTAGGCAAAAAAATAAAATGTAATTTACTTACCCTACATAATTACTTTATTTATTTTCAACCGACTTTCAAAAGCAAGAGGTTCTTAATATTCGATTGTATGTTTGTTTTGTATATTTGTTATATACAGTATTTCAAATATTTTAAAAAACGGGCCCTAAATGAAATTAATTGGTAACCCCTGGCCTATTTTATAATGGCGTAGAATCTCTATTGAGAAGAACGTGAAAGAAATACCAAGGACATTATTCCATGCATATATCTGAGTACGAAGTAAAAAGCAATTTTCAAAAAAAAAACCCAGAAAATATAAGATGCTACAGCTAAGAGATGACACTATCCGACATAATTGAATTTCGCTGACATTTCAATATGCCAATATCTATAGAAACATGTGTATTTTATGTCAATAGCTGGAGCTAAAATGTTTTGAAAATGTTTATTCTAATATTGTCGTCATAGACGTCAATGCCTTCAATGAAGAAGGAGCAAAGATGAGGTTTATACGTTTACGAAATTATTACTTATAATAACGTTACAAAAGTTACACAAGTACAATTTTCTTTTCACATGTTTTGTTTGGAAGATAACGTATAATTTTTGACATGCAAATCATGATTAAGCCAAAAAAACATGCATTATACAAAACAAGACTTATAAAGAACCATTTCTTTTTGAGAAACCTAATCTATGTAAATCGTAGTTTTTCAAAAAGAAATCTTATTTTAAAAGTTCGATAAAATCTTGCAAAATATAATGATGTGTTTTCAAGTGTTCTTAATAGTCCTTTTTAAATAAAACTCATTATATTTAAAAAGCTCTCACACTCAGCGATATCCATTAGAATTTTCCAGTCACAGACTTTTTATCTCAATAATATTTAATTTACTTATTCGACTTCTTGAAAACAAATGTTGAAAGTTTTAGTTTTGAAAATATCGGTTGTCGATAAGTCACTTCACTAGATGAAGTTTACGCAAGCATATCTTCTATAGACGAACATTAACATAGAAATGTCGCGTAGTACTGCAAATGACATAAAATTGTAGTCTAGGAGACAGCGCTTTAGGCAATGCGTCAACATTTCTTGGGGTTCGAGATGCACAGTTTTTTAATTCTATTTTTCGTATTAACAATTTCTTTAATTTTGTTTCAGGTAATTAAAGCAGCTTTACTTTAGATCAGTAAATAGGTATAGGTACAAATTTCTTCCGCTATTAATTTATGAAATAACTGAGAAAGCGTGAAAACACGTGACCTACTTATAGTAGCAGTAGTTATAAGCAGATGATGTTCAGTGCCAAACTTTGCCTCTACACTTCGTGATAATTACAAGAACATAATGCCATAACAAAAATACCCTTATTCACCGGATCAGTGATTTGTTATACCAAGATTATGATAGCCTCAATAAAATACACCAAATATATATAATCATTATGCAGTTCGATATTTTCAATATAATAATATAATTCTGCTATCTTGCGAAAGTCAGCTCCCGGTCTCCTAGCCTCAGAAGAAAACAAGCTGAAAATGGAGGACTATTAACTTAACGTTCTTGTGTGTTATGGATTTATGATTGATACAGTATGAGTTTTGTTTTGTGTATATAAGGTTCAATTTCTGTTGTTATGTATTTGACTATGGCTGTCACAAACATTGGGGTACAATGGCCAGACCATCTATTGCTGACAGCTTTTCTAGAATTATGTTCCTTTTTTTTGGAGCATGTAATGGCGTTTATTGGAGTATGTACTTGCTTTTATACGCTGTTTGTTAGAAATCAGTGTTTACACGAGTTTCCGCAAGGCTTTTGTTTTTATTTCACCATATTTGCTGTGGAAACGAGTTCTGGGAAATGTTAATCGGATGATTGGATGATATTTCGATGATAATTTTCTTCTTGAATAGTCGATTCGTTCGAAGCTTCTCCGTTATTACTAAATCAAAAGTGTAACGATGATGATTGCCTAGTAAAAACAATAACTTCGTTACGTGTATTCTCTGAATATATATTTCATTGCACAAAATCAATTAACAAATGCCTAAACAATTACACAATCTGGTCGCGTAATCCTTCCCTAACTCTCAGACTACACTGATCACCGCTGTGACGTCACTACGTCAGACGTAAAACGTCTATAGACGTTACGAGCAATCAGCATGCTACTGAAGCAGAGGCTGATATCAGCTGTCACTCGTGCGTACGTAATGTTCCTTTAGGAAGACGGTCGGTGCTGGCTCCAATTAGGAGGATCTGAGATGAATATGTGATATTGGAGATATGCATTTTGAATGGTACTAGGGAATTGAAAGTGAGAGAACATGATTTTAAAACAGTCTTGAGCGCTACTGAGCTTCAGAAATTCTTAATTCTGCCCGGGACGTGACAGGGCCGGGCCTAGGCATTGAAGCTTCGTCACTGGCCCGTGCACGGACGTGTGTGAACGAGTTCATATAAAATGTACGCACCGATATTTTTTGAGCCCTTGACGGGGCACGGTCCGTCCATATCCCGGGGACGGCCCTGATATGTGTGAATAGACATTAAATAGAGAAATTGTAGGTTTTTGCTGTCCTAAATTAGTTTATTTGTATTAGGTACACATTATTTCCATCTTAATATATTCTTAGAATAGTCTTTCTCTTACCCACAAATGAAGAGATATTTATGCAATTCCTACAGCGTAAATTGCGGTTTAACTACTAACTAGATCTCGTTCAAACCAATTTTCGGTGGAAGTTTACATGGTAATGTACATCATATATTTTTTTTTGGTTTTATCATTCTCTTATTTTAGAAGTTACAGGGGGGGGGGGGACACATTTTACCACTTTGGAAATGTGTCTCGCGCAAACTATTCAGTTTAGAAAAAAATGATATTAGAAACCTCAATATCATTTTTGAAGACCTATCCATAGATGGGTTTGATGGTTTTTTTTTTTTTAGTTTCAGTTTCAAGTATGGGGACCCCCAAAATTTATAGATTTTGTTCTATTTTTGTATGGAAATCTTAATGCGGTTTACAGAATACATCTACTTACCAAGTTTCAACAGCATAGTTCTTATAGTTTCGGAAAAAAGTGGCTGTGACATACGGACGGACAGACAGACAAACAGACATGACGAATCTATAAGGGTTCCGTTTTTTGCCATTTGGCTACGGAACCCTAACAAGTCTATAACGACAGGAATGGATAAATAAACTGGCTGGGTGGATCTGAAATCTCAGATTGAGTGATGTTACATAAGCATCGACCAAACAGCACTGCGAGCCCGCACAAAATTCTCTCCCGTATATGCCGCAATATGTATTAGTAAATGCGATGCACTAGTCTAACAGTAAGTGAATATCAACGAGCAATGTAGGAGAAGTTTTAATGTAATATCTACGTGAATTATTATATTATGTATTCACTTTGTTTTTTGTAACAGTTCTACCTTCTTATGACGAATAGTCTAGGTTCCACTTGTGTTACGTAAACTCGGCTTGAAACAAACTTATGTCCCTGGAAAATGTAGATAGCTTTTAGGTAAGTTCGATGTTAATAAAGGATGAGCTTTTATTTATGTTTGTATTGATTACAATACATATGAGAATAATATACCATCAGTTACAACTTGTTTTAGAAACGAAGTATTATTTATTATATAAGTACCAACACCTATTCCTTGATTTCCATGCCTAATTACCAACAATAATTATCAACTTTATAACCTGCTAACAAAAAAGTTTTTACATTGCACCAACTTTTCAGAGATTAAATCGGAAAGTCTGGATTTACACCTATATTTTAATTTGAAACACTGCAATGCCTCTTCGAACGAAGTGTTTCACAAGGAGCTTTACTTCATTTTTAATAACCTTTGCTTTCTCTGGGATAGGTACCTAAAGGAAATCCTACTCTCAATTAGAGTCTTATAACAGTTCTGATCATTTATATCCCTATAATATGTCGAAACATCATAATTGCGTGTACTACATAATCAATCTTTATCAAGGTGGTAGGGACGATGGTTCTAAATGTACTCATTTAAGGACAACGCTACACGTGGAAGCTGTTAGTATGCTAACAACAAGAATTTTATCCTCTCTTCTGACAAGTCTTCAAAACAACGACAACTTCATGATTATAACCATATCACGTTCCAATCTACGCGTAATGGCCTGAATTTCGACTTGATGTTCAGGGAGTAAGCAGAATTATACTTCTAATGACACATAATGTGTGGAAGGGGATCGTATCTTAGATATATTGCAGATGACACTGTGGTATTATTGAGGGGTGAGCAGGTCGTAGCTAAATAATAACAACCGCAGGGGTCCCTTTTCAAGGTTAAATCATACTTGCAAAGGTAAGACCGTTAATGAGTGACTATTTACTAAATCGAGAGACCAACTGCTCATACTTTTCAAATTTGTAGATCTTTGACAGAAATAACGAATAGTCAGAAGCCCGAAAGTCTTCGCTACTGCTGAGGATGAGTTCCTGGGTTCGATTCCTGGGTCAGTTGCGAATTTCTCAGTAGTAACCTGTATTTGTGGCCCGGTCGGCAATAGGCTTGCCCTCTGTTAAATGGGGATAAAATATTACGAGCGCAATGTGTGGCATGCTGTAGGTCAACCCCTGCCTTACTCGGCGAATACAGTCGTGATGTTATGGTATACAGTATTAAAATAAAATCTCGCATTCAGTTTACAATAAACGTCATCAAATATTCCTATAGTCCAGCCTCAAAGTTTATCGAGCAGAAACGCGATAACAGTATAGTCAGGATTCGACATTGTAAGCTCTAAACTTTAAGCAATTAGTTTCGAAACCCAATATTTCAGTGTTGATGGAGAACAATTTAATTGCACGAGCGATAGAGCTGTGGATTGATTAATTAATCAATTGATTTTATGTATTTGAACTGTTGACCTTCATTATTTATCAGTTTATAAAGTGCTTACTGCTGGAACACAGGCCTTCCCTCTGTGAAAAGGAATGAAATCGTTTTTTTTCTTGCCAATAAATTGGGGGCTCCACAAAGTGACATTCCATCAGCGAAAACGATTGTCAAAAATCCAAAGTATGGATTTGATACGGATTTGAGCTCCACCGAAATATTATATTACGTGTTCAGTCTCATAAATATTTCGAGCTTTTGACAATCGTTACCGCCGATAGAATGTCACGTTGTCGAGAGCCCACGGCCTCACTTTCCTTAATCGTTAATGAAGAAAATAAAAAAAATTGTAACACGATCCGAACTTACTCCAAGGATTATCTTACATAGCTAAAATATCAACTCAATAGCTTTCAGTTCATCTATTCCCGAGATTCCAACACACATACACCTCTTTATTGGAAAGATAAGCCAATTTTATTCCCTCTGCTGCAGGTATAACAATTTCCGCCTACGTACAATAAATAGAAATGTCTTCATAATAAAATATACATCTGTATTAGAGATTTATTTATGAGACCAGTTTGAAACTAGTTTAAGTTGTGGTCTAGTTTAGGCTACGTTTGAACGGGTACACTTTTGTGCAGCAACTTTGTAGCTGTTGTTGTTGGTGATAAGTCTTTTAGTGTCGGTTCTCGTATAAGCTGTAAATGCTTAGTATTGTTTAAAATCGTTGTAATTTATCTGCAATATTGGGTCTCAAATCAAGATGTTATTATTAAGATTTTTTTATGGGACGACAAAACTGTGCCACGTCACGTTAGAGTATTGCTTGCTTTGTTTGCTTTATTTTTGGCGTTTATTTTAACAGTGCACATATCTGATAATAGAATGTATTTGCGTTGGTACGCTCTTAACCCTGTATGTTTTCAGTTTTCACCCTTAGTTGACAAATCAAACCAAAAATGCAAATACCTTACATACCGAAAATGGAGACCAACTAACCCCATTAGGAATTATGTTTTTGACATCTATGACCCTTATTACTAACGACAAAATTTCTATACACAGGGCATTTTAATCTACAAATGGTAGAGACATGAACTTCTAAACGACCACTCCGTTTGCGTTGAAGTTCTAATGGATAGGTACTTAAGTACATTCAAATTCATACTCAAGTTTACGGGGTAGTTCTAGGTAATCAAATACAGTGCCTCGTATATCTTAATTAGTCTGTGTTGAGTTGAGGTAGCATTTGTGTAGATTTAGAACACTGGTGGAATAAGCAATTGCATAGCATTGAAGTTATTACACTATTGCTTGTGAGCAGGCTTTACTAGTAGGTGCTTTGTTTAATACCAAAAAGTGAAAGTCGTAAAATAGGAAGCCCTACCACCACACCTCCTTGACTTGTGCCCCATAATTGAGCTATCACTTCGCAACTAGTCTCTTTGAAGTATTCCGTTTCTTACAACCAAAGCTACAAGGACGAAATATGCACCACCGATAAAGTAAACGATTGATGCTGGATGGTGAGTTATTTTTTAAGGTGCATAGATGGGTTGAGCAGAAAACACCTTCCTTTCGTTATTTATGTTAAGTCCAACGTAATAGAAGGTGAGCGTGTTGACATTGACAATGTAGATATGTTTTGACAACAGTTAATATAATATAAAACGTTTATTTTTCTTCACAAAGTTCCTTGCATGCTATGCCTTGCAGTTTAGATGAGGTTTTAACTTTGTGAGAGACATGGTGCCTAGTTTAAATAAAGACCTGTATTACAGGTCACCAGACTTCCCCAGATCTCTTTTGATTTGTTAACGTTGTCTGTCTTTCGATGAAAGTTGCGATTTCTAATAAATCCATTTGATTGCTTATTTTCATAAAGTACATCATCATCAGCCTTTTAATGTTGCCACAGGGACATGGGCCTCCTCTCTGTGAGAGGGGAGAGGCCGTCTTCCATCATGTAGGCCCAGTGCGTGTTGGTGGATATCACATGTCTATCCATTTTTAGTTCTAGGTAAGTTGCCTCACTATGTTTGCCTTCACCGTTTTGAGAGCAATGTTGATGAAATAATTTACACAAAATAAAGCGCCTACAACTTGTAAGATGCGGCCAATACCACTGGGCCACTAAAAACGCTTAATTTAACACAAATTCTACCAATACACGATGACACACGATGCTCGCGGTATTAGGCGTCAACATATAAATTGTAGCGGATTTTCACCGAAATGATAATTACTGTGGCGAAATCAATCAAATTATGAGAACATTTGCCGATATTGTTAATTTAACTAAATGGTGTAAGTAAATACGTATTTATGAGTGGTGTTGGTGTGAGATAATTGTTTGGGGACAAGCACTCGTGAATAGTATCATCTTTATAAACATCCTTCAATAATATAAATAAATAAATCTCCGTCTTTTAAGATTGAAATAAAATGTGTAAACCCCTATTTCTCGTCGTATGTTTTTAACCCTATGCCTGTATAACTGATAACTGGTAACTCGATTGGATAGAGGGTATCATCTATCCAATCGAGTTACCAGTACCTACTTACGTTTTGACTAGTCTCATGTAAGAAGCTGGTAATAGAGGTCTACAATCTGTCTGCAGAGTGCGGTGATTATGACTTTACTGACTCTAGCAGAGTATTAAAAAACTTGACAATTTGATCTAATGAACTTATGATCTTCTTTTTTCTTGACCACTGCTAGATAGAGAGGAATAAATAGTACCGTGGTAAAAGATTAGGGATTCAAAAAGGTTGGTAGCGAGGCAGACTACTCATGGTCTCAGTATAACGGACGTAGATATCTCTATCTACTATCGTCAAAAGTGGGCGAATGCTTTATAGTCGAGTAGGCCTCTCCCAAAAGTCTTTCCATGCATATTTCAATGACACATATATTTTACAGAACTTTTAAGTTCACATTTAGTTCACAGACATTACATTTTATTACGTAACCACTAAATTGATTTAATAGTATCTACATTTGTGACTTTTATATGTCGATCTATAAATCGGTTTAATAACTCCTTTGTAATGTGGGTGGTATAATTTGTTGGGAAGTTTGCTAAGGAGTATTGTGGTGTTGACGGTGCCGTAAATAAGATGTTGTTATTTATGATAATATAACTTAATTTAATGTTGGAGTAAGTTGTCTTGAAGTTGAATGGGTTATTAAGTGAGATACTTAAGTTTCTAGGTATTAAAAGCCTATTTAATCGTAATTTGGATACAGAACTACTATTTCTAAAGGTTTATCAATTGCTAGAGTTTCAAATAAGATAGGCTTGCGTTTAACCTCACTCTCACCAAATGATGCCAAAAACTGTTTGAAAACTTGATAAATAACTAATCAAAAATATTCAACAAACCGGTGGGTATATTTTGTGGCCTAGCTTACAACAACAAATCTAGCCCAGGGCCTCAATAGTCAAAACAATCGTAACAAAAGTCACTTACATGAGATCAATGCTTAAATTAAATTATATAAAGTTCGTCACAGACGGTACGGCAGCAATTATGTTGCACCCATCCGATGCATTCAGCTTTAAGGAAGGGTGTTATTTGTGATTAAATATGCTGCTAATTGAGTTTTGAAAGCATTGAATGAGTGCAACCTTTTTATACATGAGAGTATTTAGTTATCTAATTGTGCTCCTTCAAAAGTTGACTAGCTCGACGACTGCTATGTTGGGTTAATTTGTGTAAATTTAATATATTTTGTTCAAATTTGAAACCTAGGCTTGGTAAATAACTGGTCAAAAATATTCAACATACCGCTGGGTATATTTAGCCTAGCTTACAAAAACAAATCTATCCTATTGCCTCAATAGTCAAAACAATAAGGTAAACAACAGTTATTTTGCCCAGCTTCAAAAATAGTCTATTTTGATCCATTTTGAAGCCTAGACAAACAGCGCTAATACAAGCCGCAGCTTTACAGACAAAAGATTACTTCTTCAACACAACACCACATATCACTAGATTTCTGTTGAACTCCTTGATCTTACCTCGTTTCTGGCTCTAACATTTCAGCACATACTATGGTTGTATGATTTGTATGCTTTCAATACGTACATTTCTTATGATATTATGAAGCTTGAGTAAACATCCAACTGCAATATTGCAGACCATGATCTTATGCGTTACACGATTAAAAGCAGATATTGCGAAATAAGTTCTGTAAATATTACGTGCTGTTGTTTTATTCATTTCTATATTGAGACCTTATCAATAGGCCGCTAAACAATTAAAATCAATCTTTTCTGTGCCGACGAATGCCCGAGCTTGTAACAAAAAATAAAAAGGTATTTATTGGTTTTACCATGCCCATAGCTCTCGCTGGAACGCCCATACCAATCTGCTCCGACTTTCGTTACCTATGGTCGCTTGTCCAAGGTAGACCGAGATGTAACGCACCGGATCAAATCAGGATGGATGAAATGGCGACAGGTCACTGGAACAACTTGCGACCCACGGATGCCCCTCAAGTTAGAGGGTAAAATCTACAAGTCCTTGATTAGACCTGTCATACTGTATGGATCTGAATGTTGGGCTGTGAAAAAGATGGATGAAAGGAGATTGCATGTAGCAGAGATGAGAATGTTGAGATGGATGTGCGGCGTGACGAGATTGTTTAAAGTGAGAAATGAGTATATTAGAGGCAGTTTGAAAATGGTGCCAGTGGCTGAAAAGTTGAAGGGAAACCGTTTGTCCTGGTATGGTCATGTTGATGAGGAGGGATGAATCGCATGTTACTAAAAGAGTTTTGAATATAAATGTGGAAGGATGGAGAGGAAGAGGAAGGCCAAAGAAAAGATGGATGGAATGTGTGAGGAGTGATATGAAGGAAAAGGGAGTCAGTAATATCGTAACTGGGGACAGAACGGTATGGAAGAAGAAGAACGTGTTGCACCGACCCCAAGTTATATGGGATAAGGGCAGGAAGATGATGATGATACTACTAAAACATAATATATCCCAATATGCAAATACAGCTCACACATCATCAAGCTACGCATTTACGCATTTATTTTTTATTTTTTGGGGGCTGAGTCACCCGCGTCCGTAGGTGAGTACCCCTTTTGTTACCCTACACGTGGTCCCCGGGTGGTGCTAATCAGGTGACACTTACTGGTGGTAGGTTTCGGCCGAAGGCTTGCGACCACCCACTGAGCAAAGACGTACCGCCAAGCGGCCTAGCCGTGTTCCGGTACGATGCTCGGTGTAGCCACAAGAGGAGTTGGGTCGAGGTAGTTGTTCCACTGCAGGCAGACCAGCCTGACTCGCGTTGTTATAGGCCTATCGGGAGTCTAGTCACGGAGGATAGCGGGATCCGAGGCACGGTGCGCCGCTGGCCGACCGCAGGTAGTTGGGGGCCCAAGTAGTGTGCCAGCCACACACGAAAGGCTGCCCCGCCAACTGTCGAAAAATCCCAGGATGCGCCATCGTGCTGGTTGGCGACCAGACGAGAGTGCCCGATGGACATTCCCGGGGGGGCTCGGGCGTCCCCGCAGTCTCCAGACTAGTCCCCCAACGATGGCGTCCTGTCTGCGTGTGTCTGAAGGTTGCCAGCGTGGAACCTCATCTCACTTCCTTCTCCTCACCTTCCTTCACTCACAGCAATAATGCCAAGGAACAAAAAGAGAAAAGCTGAACAGCGGCAGCACTCACTCTCACATAAGGTGCATCTCAGCAACATCCGAGGTCTGCACTCGAACCTTGTCGCAGTCCATCACCACCTTGAGACTGAGAAACCAGCACTTTTGTTCCTTACGGAGACGCAGATCGGATGTCCGTCGGACGTGGCGTACCTTTCTTACCCAGGATTTACCCTGGAGCACAAATTCAAGCCACGTGCGGGTGTATGCATGTACGCCCGTGACGACATCTGCTATCGGCGTCTCCGTGACCTTGAAGACTCTAACTACTCAGTGCTATGGGCCCTGGTGGACACAGGTCTGGATAAGATCATCTATGCTTGTGTCTACCGATCGCATAGCGGTGATCTGGAGACAACCAGGCTCACACAGTACCTGAGTGAGGCGGCAGATGTGGCTCAGCTACGGTACCCCTCCGCCCAACTAGTGTTACTGGGGGACTTTAATGCCCACCACCAGGAGTGGCTCTTCCCATACCAGTGCACTGACCATGCTGGACGAGAGATACGAAATCTTTCGATTGCGCTTAATCTCACCCAGCTGGTGCAGGGGGCTACGAGGGTGCCGGATGTTGATTCGCATACGGCCAATTGCTTGGACCTTCTGCTGACAACAGATCCAGACCGATACTCAGTGTCGATATCATCACCTTTGGGTAGTTCCGACCACTGTCTGGTGAAGTCTGTATCCGTCTACTCACCGCCCGATCCTAGCCCGAGAGGCACCCGGCGGGTTTGGCGGTACAGGTCAGCAGATTGGGATGGGATGCGATCTTTCTTCGCATGCTATCCTTGGCGGCCCACTTGCTTCTCTTCGGAAGATCCATCGTCATGCGCTGACGCCGTCACTGATGTGTTGCGGCAGGGGATGGAGTACTACATTCCATTCTCTGACGTAGCGCTGTCCGGTGTTGAACGACCATGGTTTGGTGCCGAGTGCAACCGCGCAAATGCAGTTAAACACAAGGCTTACCTGGCATGGGTCGACGCTCGTGTGCACAAAGCAAGTGACGTTACTCAGAAGAAGAGAGCCTTCAATAGGGCTGCCAAGTCTTGCAAAAAGGCGATGCGAAGGGCACGTTTTGACCATATTAGCAGAATCGGGAACAAACTAGCTTCATACCCTGCTGGTAGCAAAGCGTTTTGGTCCCTGGCTAAGTCGGTTGAATCAAACTTCTGTCGCCCCTCACTACCACCACTGCTGAGACCCGATGGATCACTGGCCCACTCCGCCGAGGACAAGGCAAACTTGTTTGCCTCCCTTTTTGCGGAATCTTCACGTCTGAACTCTGATGGCGCGCGGCGTCTCCTGTTGGATGTGGGACGAGTATGTCGGATATTCGCATCCATCAGAGAGAAGTCTTTAGGGTGTTGCGTAACCTTGACGTGAACAAAGCTAGTGGCCCCGATGGGATACCGGCAATTGTACTAAAAACTTGTGCGCCTGAATTGTCTCCAATCCTGACACGCCTATATCGCCTTTCGATAGTGACTGGAAAGGTGCCGAAGGCTTGGAAGCAAGCTAACGTTCAGCCCGTGCCCAAAAAGGGTAGTCGGGCTGACCCGGCCAACTACAGACCCATCTCGGTAACGTCCATCCTCTGTAAGAGTATGGAACGTGTGCTGAACAATAAGCTCCTGGCATACCTAGAAGACAACGATATCCTCAGTGACCGCCAATACGGCTTCCGCCGAAATCGGTCAACTGGGGATCTTCTAGCGTATGCCATTCACATCTGGAGTGAGGCCATCGTGAGGCATGGGGAAGCCCTTGCTGTCTCCCTTGACATCTCGAAGGCTTTCGACAGGGTCTGGCATGAGAGCCTTATTGGTAAGCTTCCTTCCTTCGGTCTGCCTAGTGGTCTGTGTGATTGGATTGCTGACTTCCTGAGGGATCGGTCAATTCGAGTGGTTATCGATGGCTGCTCGTCCGGTCAGTTAGGTATTAACACCGGAGTCCCTCAAGGGTCGGTGCTCTCGGCTACACTGTTTTTGTGCACATAAATGACCTGCTAAAACCCGGAACCTTTGGGTACGCAGACGACAGCACGGTTGCTGAGAGATACGTGTCCGGCGCACGGGGTACTGGGCCTGAGATCCGGTCTCTCCGGGAGGCCATGGTTGGGCGCTTGAACCTGTCTTTGGAGGCTGTCTCCGAATGGGGCGATGCCAATCTAGTCAGTTTCAATGCTGCTAAGACCCAGGCGTGTCTTTTTTCCGCAAAAAAGAGCTTATTCCACCCGGCTCCATCTTTCCGTGGTGTAACCGTGCCGATAACGGACCATCTCGACCTTCTTGGTGTTACGTTAACATCGACCCTCAATTTTGGTCCTTTCATTGAGGCAAAGGCTCAGTTGGCTGCAAAAAAGTTGGGGATCCTTGCAAAGGTGAGACGGTACTTCACGCCTGAACAGCTGCTCAAATTGTATAAAGCGCAAGTTCGGTCATGCATGGAGTACTGCTCTCACCTCTGGGACGGATCTGCCAAATATCAGCTTGATGCACTTGAGTCGATTGACAAACGGGCCAAGAGGCTTATCGGTAACGATGCACTGGTCGCCTCAAAGCTCCAGAGCCTTGAACATCGACGCCGGGTGGCCAGTCTGTCGGTTTTTTATCGGTTACATTTCGGGGAGTGTGCGATGGAACTGCACAATTTGATTCCACCTAGCCCTTTCCATCACCGGACAACAAGACGTACGGCAATGCGCCACCGGTACATGGTGGACATCCCACCCATACGTACAAAGCGTTTTGCGAATACTTTCATTGTACGCACAGCTAAGGAGTGGAATTCCCTGCCGGAGTCTTTGTTTCCTGATAGCTACAACCTTGGGGTCTTTAAGTCAAGAGTGAATAGGTTACTTCTAGGCAAGCGTGCTTCACCGTCGACCACATCATCACTTACCATCAGGCGAGATAGTGGTCAAACGCGAGCCTATAGATAAATAAAAAAAAAAAAAAAAAAAATATATTCCACCAAGCAAATTCCATAAATATCCCGATCCATTTAGAGGCCTGAAACCGCGATATTCCAGGCCTCAGCCAGCGCACAATTCAGAATGGCCGCTATCGGGAGCCGCGGCGAGTGAAACTGCAATTAAAATAACTTTCCCTTGTAATTTGTTTGCATATA
The DNA here is from genome assembly GCA_949775005.1 of Orthosia gothica. Lineage (NCBI taxonomy): Eukaryota > Metazoa > Arthropoda > Insecta > Lepidoptera > Noctuidae > Orthosia > Orthosia gothica. Next base: position 25,600,162 of record OX459036.1, read on the forward strand.
ACTTGTAATAATTCAAAAGACAGGATATTTACTTTATCCAGGGTTGTGTTTGTTAGCATTAGGAATTATTGGGTTCAATTGCTACTTTTGGGTTAGGGCCAGGCAATAAATTAATTTATGTTCTGGTTGGTTAGTTTGTAAGTCACTGACCTAGCCTAGTATCCAGTTGAGGCTTGGTGCTGTAACTTTGGCTGGAGAATTCCACAAATTTGAAACGCCTAATGCGAAGGTTTATTTGAGGTCTATAACTGACAGAAAAGAGGCTTCGAAACTTAGTTGGATGATGTAATTTACCTAATACAATATCACGCCTACATTTCCCGAAGAGTAAGGCAGAGGTGTACCACCTTCATATAATTATTACACATCGGTAGTTGTGGTTAAGTTCCATGTAATGGGAGCCAAGACCATTGTCATCCAGTCTCCTCCCACCTATTAAGAAATTCCATATGGAAAAACCCAATAACACTTTATCCGAAGAAAAATCAAGTACATCCATAGAAGAAGATTATTATTTCCGATTTACAACGCTTTACTTCATCTTCACTAAATTAAAAATGTTACAGCATGACAATATGAGTTTGCAAATAAAATGTTAAAAAGATGGCAACCTGTCTTAATAGTCAATAACATTTTCGAAAAAAATGAGTGAAGGATCAAAGTTCGTACCGTGTTGCGCGTGTCTGTCTGCTTAAAAAAGAAGGCACGAATGGTTCCTTTAACATTTCTTGTAGGTACGTGAAGCGAATACAGCCTAAATTTTGCAGAAAATATACTCGTGCTGGCACTTCATAAATAAATCTATTGATAGAAGTCTAAATAGACCTAGACAATTGGACTATCTCACTCCTCTGCTGGTTGTAAGAGTAACTACTGAGCAAGGGTCTTGGGTTTGACTTTCAACTTGGACAGTGTTATTGAGTTTGAATTCAAGCTTGGCAATAATTTTGCCCTCTACTGCATGCGACTTTATGTAACAAAACTGGCGAAATAAGGATGTACTTGAACCTAAACCAATGCATAGGTACATCTTCAGGGAATACTCGCGTTAGATTTACTTCATGTAAAAAAAAAAAAGCCAAACTTCAAACACGGGTGCCATTAAACCCCGCTCACGTAGATAACAACTCAATGACCTCATAAACTGGCAAAACACCGAAATTTCCTAAAAAAATAACTTTAAAGATGTCCACAAAAGTAAAAAAGCGCCACTTTTATAACTTAAAATGTAAACGCGACTCCTAAATCAGCTCATTCGCATATAATATGATCAAAACGGTCTTGCTCTAGTGAATTTTACCCACAAAAAAATGAATCCCATTCAGCACAAGAATGAACAAAGTTCCGGGCATAATTCCTGATAACAACAGGCGCGGGGATCTAGAAATACCGCTTGGAATACGTTATACTAGAAGCTTTGTCATAGGATACCAGATACAGAGACCTTTGGTTCCGATAGACCGACGTGACTTGACAATGTGTCACCGATGCGACGAACATTTTTCAATGAAATTGTTCTAAGATTAATATGCCAACCGTAGGCGTAGGCGTGAAAAGTCAGCCCTTGCCATATTGCTGACGGACTAATATTTTAAACAAGGCATGGGCTATTCTGATATAGAAGCAAATTTGAAATTATGTTTAACTTTCCTAAAAATACATTTAGGTAGGTAACCAAAATATAAACCGATCAGCTACATAAAGAACTGAAAACATTTATTTTTGCAGAAAGACCAGCTCCCAAAAAGTTGAATTGTAGAATTAACAGTTTGCGCTTAAAATTAAAATGGCTAAACATTTCTCACCAAAAACATTTAGTTTTAGTTTCTCCTAAAAAAACCTACTAAAATAAAATTTATTTTAGTTTCCTCTAAAAATACCTACTTTAATATACAAAACCTTTTAATCTTCTTAATAGAATCTTCATTTTATAGAATATTATATCATTATATAGATTATCATAGAATTTTATTTACAAGTCGCTGTTTTAAACATTTGTATTCTCCGAATTTTTTACACCTTTAATTTGAAGTTATTTTCACTCGTAAAAATACTATCTAATTTAAAATACCCCCAACACATTTTTATTTTATGCTACATAATTTATCTAGTTGTAGACACGCTTCGATCGAAAATCTATTGAACACGTAATTATGACACGATATCTTGTCCCGTCATCCCTTTCGAATCTAACTTATCCGTGTCAGGGTGCCCTATGTACCCGAGCTCGCTTCGCTCGCTCTTGAATTAATTTATTAAAAACACGAATACACCCGAACTCCCGCGCTGCACAGCGATGTCGCATCGTCTTTTATTCTGCTATTTTCAAAAGAATAATATGCTAAAATAGAACCTTTGGGGTTCAATTCAAGTTTGTATCAAATATTATTACCGCAGCTCACTAAAACCTCCTCAAACATATTACTCAAACCGGATAAATAGTTACTTACTTAAAGTTTCAAAAAATAAAAGGCACGTTTTGACAGCTATAAAAGTACTTTATAATAATGAAATTTGATGCTTGCGAATGATACCCGTTGTTATAGTGTATGGGTAACATAGTAATTAATTAGAATTTTCAATTTCTTACGTAGAAAGTTATAGGGGCATGTAAAATGAAAAATGTCAACGGACTTCTTAGATTTTGATGACTTTAGTCAGGTAGAAACAACCATTCAGTATAATTTTCACTCGGTTAATAATTTATCTTTTAAATTTTACCTTTTCTTGTTTTATCTTAATGTCGTCCTAATGATTTTATGATGAATTAACATAATTATCCATTAATTGGATCCAATAAAAATGCCACTAAACTATTATAGCTTTTTATAACTATTTCATTTATGTTAAGAATGAAAGGCACATTATAATATCCGCAGAAAAACACATTCATGGGAACCCTCAATATCCATCAATATGTTACCCTTCCCTTTCCAAATCACAATACCTTTCACAATAACATAAACGCCCCATCAGAATTACCCTTTTAACATTCTACCAACAAAAGAACCTTAATTAAATAAACACAATTATTTACCATCACCCGACACAACAAATCAGCCTGCTGTAAAGCCCGCGCAAATGTTTAATCAGACAATAAGCATCAAATGTGTTGTCATTAACGGGTACCCGATTGATCAAAGTCAAATGTGTTTATTTCAAGTAGGCCATTACGTGGCACTTTTGAACGGTAAAATTTACATTTAATAAAAATTGATTCTACCGTGCATTCGGAAATGTAGGTTGTTATGGAGAAGAACGCACAAGAAACTCCATACTTACTCTTTAAAAAAAAAGTTTTATACAATATTTATATAGGTACATACATTAATAAATTCGTATACGTGAGGACGATGTACCCAGCACTACTATACTACATATAGGTATGAGAGAATTACAAGCATTGACAGGTAAATTCCTTTACTTGATAAATAGGAACATGGTCCTCACGTACTTACAAATAGTGCAAACATAGGTACATTACCTAATTAAACAACAACAAAACAGTGTGCGAGTCAATTTTTTTAAACAAAAAAAGAAGAAAAAATAAAAATAAAGCGTTACTATAATTATGAATATAATACAAATTAACCATTTTGATTTTGTCCACACCAAAGATAGGCCTATGGAGCAGGACCAGCATGTTTCCAAGCATTCTTAACTTGAATATAATCATCTAATTTGTAATATGCTTGTTTACAAAGTGTGCTTTTAACTGTTGTTTTAAATTTTCTTTCATTTAACTTTAATATCTCACAAGGTATTTTGTTATAGAATTTAACACAGTACCCCATGAAAGATGTGTGTACTTTAGCTAATCTATATGATGGTTGATCTAACTTATCTTTATTTCTGGTACTACAATTGTGTCTATCACTAACTTTACTAAAGAGATTTAAATTTTTCCTTACATACATAATATTTTCATAAATGAATTGGCAAGAAACTGTCATAATATTAATCTTTTTAAATAGCTCCCTAAGAGATTCTCGGTGACTTAACTTTACCATTGTAATTTGTCATCTAGAGTGATTCCTAGGAAAACTGTTTGATTTACATAGTCCAGCTTTTCTCCATTCAATATGATGTCACATTCGCTACTTCTAACATTCGGCAATGTGAATCTAATACATTTGGTTTTTTTTTAATTTAGTACCAAATTGTTTGCCGTGAACCAAGTTTGGACCTGATGAATAGACTTATTCACATCATCAAGATTTTGTGATCGTCGATCTATTTTAAATATCAAAGATGTGTCATGAGCAAATAACATGATCTTCGGTTGATTTTGTAATAATTGGGGCAAATCGTTAATGTAAACTAAAAAGAGGAATGGACCAAATATAGAGCCTTGAGGAACGCCCATTGTCATTTCAGACCCTAGTGAGTTTACGCCGTTTATCTGAACTTTAAGTTGTCTGGCTTTCAAATATGATCTAAGTAATTCAAGGGCCGTATGCCTAATCCCATAGTGCTCGAGTTTTAACAATAGTGTCTCATGGTTAACGCAATCGAACGCTTTCAAGAGGTCGCAAAAGATTCCAATGGCGTCTTGTGCTCCTACCCAGGCGTTAAAGATGTTCTTTATTAGGATGACGCCAGCGTCAGTTGTGCAACGCCCTTTGGTGAAACCGTATTGTTGATCATGAAAGATGGAATATTTGTTAAAATGACGCAACAATTGGTTGAGCATTAACTTTTCGAAGACTTTCCTGAGAACCGGCAGAATTGAAACTGGCCTATAATTTTTGGCTTCCTTGCTATCCCCGGTTTTAAACAATGGAACTACTTTACTGTGTTTCATGAGGTTCGGAAAAATTACTTGATCGACACTCGTGTTATTATAAAATCAGACTCACACACTGGTTCTGACTGAAAACTTGCAACTAACTCATTATATAAACTATTAGTTTTTTTACACTGCTTGCTGACCTTAGCAGACTCAGCGATAGATAGGGCCTTATTATGGGCATTACACAATTCTTGTTCAAGTTCTGAAACACGGTTCAAAGTTAGTTCATACGTGTCACTGCACTTTTGATAATTTGCCGCTTGATACTGAAGTACCTGGTGTTGTTCGGCTAAGTCCTGGTGCTGAGTATGTAGCTCAGCCAGTTCACTTTTGAGGAATGTGTTCTTATGGACCACATTTTCGACTTCCACCTCACTGTCTGCAATTTCTTGGAGCAGTTTTATATTTAATGCTTTGGAGTCTTGCAGCTTCTTCAAGGAAGCTCTCAATTTTACTTCCAGCTCTTTGATTGCAGTGCTGCGGGTCATCATTTTCCTTAATTACCTGAAATATGTGGAATTTAAACTAAATAACAGTGCAGTAGTTTTCTAATATTTAAATAATTTTATATTTTTAGGTAGAAGGTAGATGAGAAAAAGAAAAAAAAAAAAAACTTTCAAAACTGACTAAAGAAAATTTTACAAGTTAATAGAGTTAAGAAAATATAATGGTTACAGATAGATATGGTTAATAGGACTTAAATGTGAAAGTTAAATTGATAAAAACAAAAGAAAGAACTATTGAAAACACTGCTTTGATCTTGTTAAAATTTAGGCTACAATTTTACTTTATTTCTGTACTAGATTTTTACACTTTCTAGTTAGAATTTTAATAGAAATCCAACAGATTATTATTTATTTTGTGCAGTCAATTTATGTTGTAGTGTTTATTGTATGGGCTAATGTTATTGTCGTCGATTTTGCTTCCACAAATAGTCAAGCAAAAGGAGACATAAACCGTGCCAGTGTGTGATGGACGTAGCTCAGATAACTGAGCAATATTCTGTGATGTCGTGTAGTCTGCAGATACACTTAATTAGGACAAGAATACTCCCCGGGAATGATGATTTTCCCGGGAATGTGAATTTTCTTGTGAATGTGAAATTTCTTGTGAATCGTTTAATTGTACGGGGGTAGCCTCCCGTACAATTAAACGATTTCACAAAAAGAAGGATGAAGAAGGATGTGGGAAAGAACACCCACTATTGGGGAGGGTATTTTTGTAGGCTTCAGTAGCTGTACATAGGTTGGCCAAATTGACCGTAGAATCGATCACCGTCGGGGTGCACATGAGTGAAGTCTGCAAATCGGCAAATATTTGGTAGGTAGCCCTTAGGCAAGGTGGTTTAGCTTTCTTGAATTTCTGAAGAGTCAAACGAAAAGCTCTCCTTGTTACACATATTGCTCAGTCACAAACATGGCAATGCCACTGCAACCTAATTACCAATTACTAAAAACCTTAGGATTTGGAAGAAAAACCATATCTTTTATATGAAAAATAACAGCGTGACAACGTAAACAACACAATGAATAGTGTTAAAGTCTCAAATTACATCGCTTTGCCATTGCAACTATTAGAAGGTAACCATAGACTACATACTTACTTTTGCATCATTACTCGTTAAGACTCTTCTGCAAAATTCACTACGGAAAAGTAAACGAAAAATGGCCAAAAGAAACACACTTTACCCATACTAGCTTTACCGAAAAATAAAAGAATTAAATCGTAAACAGATCCAACAATTCGATATCGATCATTGAGGTCCCATTTCAGCAAGGCTGTAGTCTGAGGGACAATTTATCAAGATATTTATTTCGGTGGATGGCTAGATATGGATCCTGGAGAGGGGTTTTGACGTTGTTTGTTTTTGGATTTAAGGTACGGGTTTTAAAATAAAATAATCAATGTTTGTTGTATAATCGGTTTAGAAAATGCATTGGATTGATTGATATACTTATGCCAATCGGTTTTATCACATTTATTTATTTATTAGTTCATCCTCGCTCTGAAACGCCTTGCAGCAATTACACCAATGGTGTACAATCTTATAATAAACTCACTATAAGTCTAGGTTTCCTCACGATGTTTTTCCTTCACTGTTGTCAGCGATGTCCAAGATAAACTTGGAAAGTACATATGATTTGAAATAGTCACATTAGTACTTGCCTGGATTCGAACTCACGACCTCAAGCACGAGAGGCGAGGTCTTAGCCACTGGGCCACCACGACATCTAAACATCAAATGTTCTAAAACTGATTTAAACGATTATTTTCCACATTTATTATTAAATTCGAAAATAAGTTAATCCAGAAAGCTTAATCGTAATAGCCCTACCTACATCATGATATTTGTTTGTACTAACATTTTATATTAATGAAGAATATAGCAATCCGGCCTAAATATCTTACGAAAATTCCAGTCAAAAGAGTTAATAATTTTGTTTTTATTGTTCCAGAACCCAAAACCAGGATCAGTCACCTGTTACCAGTCACTGTGTCAGTCCCTGTGTCACTGTCGCCAATTCATGTGAAGTTACATGTGAATAAAAGTGCAGTCACCATTGAATAAAAGTGCTAGTGATATGCCACCGAAAAGTGTGTCATATCGATAGAAACAGCTAGTGTCGTCCGCGATGCCGTTCTCGAGCTCGCACGTGATCTGTGGCGTGCTGTTCACCTTACTGTTGCAGTACTGCGTCGAGAGTCAGCAGGAGAATCTCATTGAGGAAGCATGTAAGTAGATAGTTTATTTGTTTTCTAAGTCATTGTGCGCGCATTCTTAAAGGTTATCCCTCAAAAAGGTGCAATGAGTTATTGTGACATCAAAATATTTTGTGGGTAAGGTGTATTGTTGGTGCATTTATTTTAATAATTAGCAGCTAAAACGACGGTGGATAGATCTAAGAAACCTCACATTCCCTGTTGGGAATTCATCTCAACACTTCGGGCGGCCGGAGCGCGCCGTCTACGCTGCACACACATCTGCTTGGGACACACGGCATCGGTGTGTGAGTGCGCGGCGGCGGCGGCGACGCGGCGCGGCTCGGCGAGACAGACACTCGCTACCACGGACTCTACCGCACCAGTCGACACCTTTTAATTAAAACGGATATTGTTTGTCCGGGACAGTTTATATTTGTATTTAAATATAACGGCTTTAAAACCAACCGCCTTTTGATACAGTCCACTCATCTCTTCATCCACGAGCTAACACTCCCAATCATTTTACAAAATGTAGGGTTTAACTTACCAACTGCCCAAAACCTATTCGAAATTGACTTGCCTGTAAAAAAAATATTTATCTTAATACCTTTTTTGGTCTGATTTTCATAAAGTATCTGAGGATCAAAGCTAAGGTTTTAAGACGATTTTATTTACGGCTTAGGTACTTTTTCAGATTATGTATTATTAAGATTGGGGCCGTTCGCAAGATTTTATTGTATTTAAGTATTCACTAAACATTATTTATTTTCTAAATTGGTTAAAAATAACATTTTATACTTTACCTTTTTCTCTAAAATACAGAAAATTATCTATCTTATTTGATAAAATCCAAGAATTTTGGAGAAAATTGTAGGTGCACCTTAAGGCTTAAACAAAGGGACATTCTATTAACGACGACGATTATAGTTTGTTTTATTTTACCGGACTTTTACTGATTTAATAGTATTTCAGTAATCCCATCAAATTAAAAGGGGAAATGTTTATTTATTCCGTTCTGGATTTTTGGGGGTACCTTGCGACAGGTAAGTATCATGGTGCAGTGGTTTTTGAAAGTAGGCTACCGGTCCCTAATCATTTTAACGACTTTTAGACGGATCGGTTTTCTTTAAAGTCGGTACATTTTAAAGTCAGTTTTTGACTGTTTACTTCCCTATCTTGCTTTTTGGTTTCTAGCACCAATCTGTCTATTTTTTATACTTCATGATATTCGGCGGAATTGAAATAGACCGAAAAAAATCCCGAGTCAGTTAACCTGATAGGGTTTGGGGTTGGCAGTTGAAATGCTCAAAACCAGAGACTACCTACATTTCTAGGCTGCTTAACCAGATGTGTACCATAAAACAGCTAATCGAGTTATTTGCTTAATACACATATTCACGCAGTCGCAAAAACAATTAAACATAACAAGAAGAAATTAGGATCAGGAATTTCATTCGGTTGACATTGAAACTGTGATTTTGTGTGTTACGCTCTTAGGGTGCTTGTTTGAGGCAAGCAAAACTCCCCATGAGTTTCGCTTACCGCAAACCAGCAAACGGAGCAGTAGGCGTTTTATCTAATATCACCTTTTGAGTAAATATTTAATATATACAATAATTCTATTGTATCTGCCTCCAATCCATATTTCATTGATATGCCAACCCACATTGTGTTACAAAACACAACCAGCTTTTAAATAAGGCCAAGTCCCTAACCCTGAATCAAGAGCATCTCGTAGGGTTGCTACAGTTAATATTAGCGATCGATTGTTATCTGTAATAGGGCGGGATTAAAATCTAACATTGTTGGACGTATTCTGGGGGTTTGCCAACATTCTGTGTGTCGGGTGATGTTTGAGATTTAACCACTACTTTTTGGAATGAAGAATTACAATTGTCTGGTTAGGAGATATTTTCAAAGTATATTTTTTATTAGCATTATATGTTTTTGCGATTACTATAATTATTGTTAGGGATCTATGACCCTAACTATATTATACCTGTGTGTAAAGCTCATATTATTTTAGATTGGAGAATTCTGATTCTTAAAAAACGCTCAAATTCAAGTCACAATGTCATATTGGCTACAATCAATGTCAAAAACTTGTCAAAAAGATGGGAAATTAGAGTTGTCTTCGACAAATTGAGATTGTGAATGTTCCTTAAAAATACGGGAATTCCCTGTCAGATGCAGCAAGAGTTAATAAAAGTATATTTTAGTATTTTACGAGTATTTCATCATAGAGAAAATTATTATTTACAAATTGACAAACCAATATTATTAAAACCTTATAATAAATAATAAAGATAACCTATAATAAAGATTTATGACATATATAAACAGGAAGCGACACTCATGTTCAATTAAATCCACTAAAACTATCCCACAAATTACCTACACCTACCACCCTAGAACTTCATTACACCAAAAAACAAATAATTAACGGTAGCTCACAACCAAAGTTCAACTTTAAATTCAACCGTTTACGGTGAATAATATCGAAGCAATAAATATCTGATGTTAATTGACAGAACGATCAAATAATTAGGTTGGTATTTCCACAAAGTTGATCAGTCCTTCCTAATTACGTATCTGAAAAAAATTTGACGTAGTCATGTTACTACTCAATTCGAGGATTGTGATAACTTCAGAATGTAATTAAAATGGGACATCTGCCAGTTTTCTTTACTATAGATCTCTGCATAAATCTTTAAGTATTTATTTCGAATGTAGAATTTGCTTAAAACTCTGTACTGCGCTGGGCCAGCTGGAGGTCCAATTGTTACCATCACGTCCCATCGTCGTAGAGAAAATATTCAATTTACAAAACATTTTCCTGTCTTCCAAAAACGAAGCCCGCAGCAGTGAATGTTTTTGCATTAATGAGAGGGAAGACAGAATAATAACTACTGTGTCCATAAATATTGAGTCATTTTGAATGTAAAATTTGCAAGGGTGCTATTTTTAGCTTGAAATTATTTTGTGTTTTAATTCGTTATATTTTTAAGTGAAAGAAATTTAAGTCCAACAACTATTATACCGCAGACCTGATTGGTAGCCCTAACTGCTTTTATGACATTAGAAATATTAGTCTAGTGATATTTTATCAGTGGGAATAGGTACTTTCACTATTATAATATAGGCCTTTCACAAGCATTGCTCTGTGGCGTGGAAAAATATAACAAAAAACTCTTTTAATCTTTACTGTCGGTATACTGATACTGTAATATAAAAAGTATTAGCCCGGACATACACCCAAAAATCCGCTTGTCCACCAAAAGCTAAAATCTACTAAATATTATTATCCAATTTCACACCTTTGTTTCAGCCTGCGCAAATTGTAGGTTCATACAGAATGTTTTCTGTCTCGACGCTGCACATCCAAAATTTTAGTTTATTCACCAAATTATTATTCAGGCTCAAGAAATATCTCTTTTTCGGTACGGATCATAAACCTTAAAGCTCTAAGATCCTTTAACAAAACTTGTGTCTATTTCCGCCAAGTCATTACTGCGATATTAATCGAAGTATCTTATGAAGACGAAGCGCTAATCCTCTCATTCTATCTCCCGAAGATAATGTTGATCCTTTGTGACGGCGTCTTATTATGAACAAATATTGCGACAGTCTAGATATTACATAGCCATTGATCCTTAGGTATTAAAGCCTCTGAGAAATTGTAGGCGAACTCTCCGAAAAAAGCCGGAGGAAGTTTCAAGGGAGAAAGTAATGTTGCTAGGTGTTTGCCTGCCGTTCTTTGTGTATTGGGTTAGTCAAAAGTTTCCTTGGCCTTTGTGGCGTTGTAAAGTAAAAGGATTTCATCAAATAGATAAGTGAAGAGCTAGGAACTTTAAAGCTTATTGCATAGTATTTTGCTTTATCTATTGTTTTGACACGAACTAAATGATGATTAAATGAATAAAAAAAGTATAGTCCGAAACACCACTCAAAAATATTAATAATAATGAATTCCTGTTTCGACTAAGCCCAAAATTTATAACAGCTGCTCTATTTAAGTTTTGGACCTTGGACCTAAAATATAGTACTTATTAGAAACATAGATTGTATTTGCATGATGTTACAATCAAACTCAATGAATACTAATTCAGACATATTGGCGAAGCGTCCTCTGACGGCAATACAAGGGATTAGTCCTATTAACAGCTAATTTACGACCATCCTAGCTCTTAATCGTTAACATAAGACTTATATTTCCAAAAAATTTGAGGTTTTAAATTTTACCATTGAATTAGAGAAATTGTGAATATGAATGATTTAAAAGTGGATATATTGGATAACTTTTTAATATTTCATATTACTTTACTTAATGCCAATATTTAGTACTTAACTTATGTAATAAATAACGAGACTGTTAAACTGTTTAACTTTTATTGTCTGACTTAAACCAACTTACTTAAATTTAATAATGGTTGCCAACACAATTTAAAACCGTTTTCCGTAAAGTAACATTAAGACATTTCAAACAATCTTATAACCGATATTCCATATGTGTAATTTAAGTTTGCGAAGTTTTCCTAACTAATTTAGTTTAACCCTCTATAGTTTACTTTACTAATCCTAATACTTTAGTAAGTTTATAACATTCAAAGGTTAAGCGTAGTATTAACAAAGTAGTGGGTTTCGTAAAAGCAAAGACGGCAATATCGGTCTTGTGACACTTGACCTGAAAGAGTGCGGTATAAACCGAGGGCGTGTTCAATCTTTGTTTCCTAGTTTATGCGCGTACTGATACGCGACAACTACGAAATGCGGTGAGGCTGAGAAAAATCGTGTAAAATAAAGCGGATTTTAAATGTTATTGAGGCTCACAAGAAGAATTACTAATAAAAAGAGTTCTATTGAATACAATTGCTTATTTCATATTTATTTGTAGAATTTCGTTTCAGCTATGAAAAATTAGGTACAGTTGTTACAGTTTAACTAGGCCATAACTATATAACAACATACAAAGAAAAAGCTCATTTACAAATGTAAGCGTTAAATAAACATCAGTTATGTTTCTGTCATCACTTTAGTCTTTTCCTATGCATCAGTAAAAACAAAAATTGTTGTTAACGCAAACGCGGAACAAACTACCTATCGGGTGCTTGTTAATGTTGTAATTTTTGTATTTGAAAAGAAAAGACGTGTTTCATCAGGTTTGTTATTTATTGAAGTTGAGGTAACCTAGTTACACAGAAGTAGAAGAATTTTGAATCAATCTATTTATAGACAATATGAAGCCAGTATTATTACAACACATTAAAATCCCACCGGTCTAAAGTGTACTGTGCTGTTATAACGCTCCACAATAATAATTGCTTTTTATATAGTTTAAACAAGGATTTGGTTCAGTGTTGGTGACAAAGTGGTTTTTGGACATACGTGCTGCTTGTGAGTTGAAGAAACTACACATACACATTACAAATAAGACTAATTTGTGAAATAATAAGTGAACTTTTGTAAATGTACCCAACCGCACACCGAATATAGTGCCCTTGACGCGAACGCGTAAGCGACGCCGTATCCTGCGCACTTACGACCTTTTGGACGCGAGCTCCAAGTCGCTCACTCGGTGTGGGCATTTGTTACTGTGCGCTTCCAACTAGCGAATTTATTTTTTGGTCGTGGGCATTTATTCGTATCCACTTTTTTGGAAGTCATTATATTAGTTATTCAGACTTAAAGATGACTACATTGCCATCAAAATGGGGCTGTTGTGCTCTTGAAAACATTGATAAAAGCTTTATTATATGTGGAGTATGCGAAAAGGCGTTTCATCATGCGTGCATTGTCTTAGAATCAACATGTGACCTGACATCGTGGTCCTGTTCTCTGTGCACCATAAAAGCTTCTGAAACGAGAAACGTCGATATTACGCCTGTACGGTTTAATCCAAATATAACTATGCGCACAAACAAGAGGCAAGCGTTGCAATCCCCACCAAATCCAGCAACTGCCCCCCGTCACGGAAGAGGGTGTTCGTGCCATTGTTGAAAGTGTGATGGAATCGAAGATGAATTCTCTTTTGGAAAAATTGACGTTAACTATGAGCAACTTGCTAAACAAGGAATTAACTGTGATACGTGAAGAAGTTGGTAGCCTTAGAGTTTCCGTAGAATTTCTTAGCAATCAATATGACGACATGCTGAAGGAAAGAAAGGAGGGGGACGAAAAAATAAAAGATCGGTTATATAAAAATGAGAAATTATCATCTACAATTAAAGATATGTCTAGTCGTATGAATATCTTGGAACAACACTCTCGTGCAAGTAATATTGAAATTCAATGTGTACCCCAGAAGAAAACTGAAAACCTGCTCAATATTGTAACTCAGCTGGGGAAAACCATAGGTTGCAACATAAAAGAAGAAAGCATCAGTAATTGTACTCGTGTGATGAAGCTCAACAGCAGCACAAATCGTCCTAAATCAATTGTTGTACAATTTGCAACTCCCAGATTACGGGACTCTTTCCTAGCAGCTTCTATAAATTTTAACAAAGCAAAGCCAGCTAGTGAAAAGCTAAACACCTGCCATCTCGAGTTTGATGGTGCAAAGTCTGCGATCTTCGTGACGGAACATTTGAGCCCGGCTTATAAGGCACTACACACGGCTACACGACTCAAAGCTAAAGAAAAAGGGTATTGGTTACGCTGCCTAATTTATAGTTCTTATATTTTTATTACATCACCATAGGGCGATTGAGAGGCATTGGTTTAATAGTTCCAGTTTATTAAATAAGTGTCACATATCGTTGGTTTGGTGATATCCCGCGCGGTGGCGCCTCTGTCAACGCGTCGCTGCCGGATAGACGGCCGCCGGCCATTATCGGTTCGTTGTTAACCACCACGGTTGATTGCGCGTGCGCGTCCATCATCACGCATCATCTCGGCCGAACCACTTCACTGAACTTACATGAAAGTGTCATTTGTATTACCTAGACATACTGTGTTGTGTACCGCTGGCCAGCGTAGTGTATCGAGTCTGTGAGCTGAACTTCCCGAACGTGACATCAATCTGCATCTGCATGGGAATCGCTGTTTCAAAGGTATGTGGCATAATTAGTAAATTGAACTTTATCCATTGCCTTTCGTCTCATCTGCGTATTTTCTCCTTTAACTTAGCACTGCTGAATCAGCAATTATAGCCTAGATTACTCTAATAATTTAGGTTCAAGCGCGTGTGATTTTTCTAGTAATCTTCTAGAGGGTATACGCATCATTTTGGTTCTTCTAGCCGGATAAATTAAATTTGGGCCTATTTAAAGCCTAATTTTAAGTTCTAAAAGTTTTTTTTTTAAGCAAAAAGTTTGGGAAATTTCCATAGTAATTGCAGATCATCACACAATTCTCGCCTCTATTGCGTTGGGAATAAGGCTGGCTGCCTTGCATGTAGTAGTTTCTACCGGCAAATTAATTGTTAACTTAAATCTTTAATTTCACTAATTAAAACTCCGAAAAATACATTTAATTGAATATCAACGTTGATTCATATCGCTAAATAAGTTTATTTAATAAATCAGTTAGTTTTCGGCGTAATTACATATTTTTTTGTTCGTGTATGAAAATTGTGGGTAGTCTGGTAGAACATTCGTCAAGTTGGCCTACGTGACTGTGGAATATTCCAGTTATCAGTATCGTTCGGCTAACTATTTACGCATTAGAAACTTACATATAGTTTTTTCTAATCGAGATTTGCTGAATGAATGACATTGATTGTTATTGTATGATACACTACTACTGTAGGTTCGTTAGGTAAATGCCTTCTATACTCGTACTGCACGAGTAGGTATTTTTTATAATCCGAGATATAACCGCATTTGATTAATTATTGCAATTAATCAAATTATTATTGCGTCGCTTGTTATTTTATTTTGTAAGGTAACTTGATCTTTTGATAGGATCCTTCAGGTAAAATAACAGATTTGTATAAACTTTACGCGCTTAGTTCTCCTCATAGGAAACAGCCGTATATTTATACATATCACCCCCGCACCTAACTTTGTAAACGTAGTACTTACTAGATAACTTACTTCGAACGGTCATCTGCGTATTTACTTGTTAGGAAGTTTATTGTTTTTTTAACGAAGGTATTTCGTTACGAACACAATCGCTTCGCTTACGGAAATAAGTACCATACTTGTTTCTAAGTTTCACGCTTAACTTATTGTTGGTTAAGAATATGTAGATACATATGCTATGTATTGAGTAAGTTAATCTCATATAAATAGAAGTAGTAATAAAAAGTTATCGCGTTGCATCCGACATAAATGCTAATTATCGGGTTGCAGGTATCTCTAAGCTAATCATAAATACATACTACATAATATGTATATGTTATAGATGGGCACGTTCTTAAGTTATTACGCGTGCTTACTATTTTATTTGTATTAGACTTTGTTACTTGCACGCGGTTCAAACTTTTACGCTTTATATTTTTTATTTCACACGCGGGTTCCGTAAAAGATAAAGACTTGTTGATCTTTTTGTTTCCAAATTTTAACTTCTGTTCACCATGACGGACAAGGTTAAACTTAGATTGTTGGAAAGTAAACGCGACTCGTATTTCGCGCGGGTTCAAAGGATTTTCGATTCAACAGAATCTTTAACAACCGAAAGATTACGTGAGTCTTTTATTGCTCAGGCTAAACAAATTGACGGCCAACGTAGCGAATTCAATGAGATAATGGACGAGATAAATATGTTAAAATTGACACTTGATCCAAAGTACGAAGTAAGCTATAGTGCCTTGCATTCATTTGATGAGTTGGTCGGCGAGATAAAAATGACTTTATCTTCATTAACTGAATCAAATGTTTCCAAGGAACCTAGCCCGACAGCGAGCCCTAATGCTCATCATATAAAAGTACCTAAAATTGACCTTTGACGGTGATATTTAGAGCTTTCCGTTCTTTTATGAGACTTTCAAGCGTATTATACATACGAACGCAGATTTATCAGATTCTGACCGCATTCATTATCTGTTGAGTTGTTTAAAGGGAAAGGCTAGGAATGCGGCAGTAGGTATTGTACCTTCTGGCGATAATTACCGCGTTGTCTGGGATGCGCTTATCGCAAAATACCTGGATACACGCGCGCTCGCCACTAATTATCTAAATCAGCTGTTCTCATTGAAGTCGTTCGGATCGACACCCGCTAATATTGAACAAGGTTTCGATAAATTGACTTCTACGGTTGCGGGACTCAAACAATTGAAAATACCTAACTTGGTTGATTTTATATTTATTCATTGGGGTCTTAAGTTAATAGACTCAGATACAGCAAAACATTTTGAAATGTCGCTTCGTAATCAACAAGAGTTGGATTATGATTATTTCGTAAAGTTTGTTCGTGAACAAGTAAAAATCTTATATCGCTCCTCTTCTGCGGCATCTAAGCCCGCCGCCCCCGCAGGTAGACCCAGCACCTCATCTTAGGTCTCGCAGGTGTTTGTGGCTACTGAATCTAAATGTTCGCTTTGTCAATCCACACATAAAAACTTGTTTATGTGCAAAGCGTTTCAAAAGTTGAGCGCGGATAATAGATTTAAGTTTTTAAAAGACAATAAGAGATGTGGTAACTGCCTAAGTAGCCAACATACCGTCTCTAAGTGCCTATCTAAGTCAACATGTAGGAAATGCAACGGTAAGCATCATTCCTTATTGCATTTTGAGCAATCGACGCAGGCACCTCCGCTGGCGCCCGCTAGCGACCCAGCCTCGGTTTCTGAGGCCGACCCAGCTCCTTTAGATCGTGTGGCGTTGTGTACGCATTCTTCTGCTCAAGTCCAGGCCACACGCAGTACCGAAGTGCTGGCTACTGCCAAGGTGTTAGTGGCGGGTAGGAAGGGTAGGGGAGTGGTGGTTAGATGTCTTTTGGACCCTGGGTCGCAAAAGAATTATATGACATCGCGTTGCTGCCGTATGCTCGGTCTAACTATACATACTGACTCAATAACTACCGTTCGTGGTATTGGTGGCACGTCGCAGCCCGTTCGCGGCTCGGTGAATCTTACGTTCAGCTCACGGTTTTGCTCGCAGCCTAGGTATGAAATTGACGCTCTAGTCTTGGATCAGATAACCGGACAGCTTCCTCTGGGTGCTATAGATACTGCCGAATTGAAGCATATTGATCTTAAACTACTCGCAGATGACAGCTGGTGTGTGCCAGGTAATATTGACATGTTACTTGGAGTCACGTTGTTCGCTAAGTTATTGCGACCCGGTCACGTGACCAGCGCACACGGTTGCCTTGATGCATTGGAGACTACGCTCGGCTACATACTTCTAGGAGAAGCACCTATTGTCGAACCTGCAACTGACACTCTGTCTTTCTTTACGAGTTCTTTCGATAACTTCGATCTTCGTAAGTTTTGGGAGATTGAAGATGTTACTGCTTCGTCCATTGGGAGTGTGGATGATAAACACTGTGAAGAGTTTTATTGTAGCACAATTACCCGCGCTCCAAATGGCAAGTATGTTGCAGCCTTACCACTGAAAACAGAAGCGTCAGCGTTAGGAAATTCCTTTGATATAGCTCGCAAGAGATTCCATAGCCTCGAACGTAAACTTAAATCGCTTCCTAACGTCCAGCTTCTTTATGATGACGTCATACGGGATTATCTAAAGAACAATTATATTTCTTTGGTGCAGAATATCGTACCTGAATGTGGGTTGCCCAAACGAAATTGTAAGGAGCGAGAAATATATTCCTCACCATGCTGTTATTCGAGAGGATAAAGTAACCACTAAGCTGCGCGTGGTCCTAGATGCCAGTGCATGTACAGATAACGGTATCTCGCTCAATGATATCCTGTACGCAGGTCCAGTCCTTCAGGCTGACCTTTTTAACATCTTGTTAAATTTTAGGCTTTTTAGTGTCGCTATTTCCGCAGATGTCAAATCTATGTACCTACGTATAGGTATACGCCCACAAGATCGTTCGCTTCAACGTATCTTATATCGGTTTAATGAGGAAGAAGAACTTCAAATTTATCAGTTTTCTGTGCTTCCCTTTGGATTAAAGTGTAGTCCTTTTATAGCTATTCGCACTATCCAACAGTTATGTCAGGATGAAGGAACGCAGTTACCTCTCGCCAGGGACATTTTGCAGCGAGATATTGTCATAGATGACATAGTTAGTTCGATACCTAGCACTACGCTGGCTATAGACTCGGCTCGGGAACTAATAAAAATATTCTCTCTCGGTGATTTTCAGCTGACGAAGTGGTCTAGCAATAGTGTCGATGTTCTTCGGAATATTCCAGAGTCATTACGACTTTCACAGAGCGTGACCCTAAGTTAAGATCCGACACAGAAAATACTGGGGCTTCGTTGGTTCCCTGATGAGGATTGTTTCGTATTCCAGGTTAACCCTAATGTTCGCCCGTGCACGAAACGGAATATTCTTTCTTCCATTGCACGTCTTTTCGACGTTTTAGGCATCGTGGCACCGATAATTTTATACGCCAAGCTTCTTATCAAAGAGCTTTGGCTTGTTAAACTTGGATGGGATGACGTCCCACCACCACGCATTGTTCGTCTGTGGGAACAATTTAACGCTGAACTGCCAACTATCTCTGAATTGAGATTTTTGCGACGTGTCGGCGTCATAGAACGCTGTAGGCTCTCACTCGTCGGTTTTGCCGACGCTAGTGAGAAAGCCTATGGTGGTTCGGTTTACGCCCACGTTGTCAGACCCGACGGTAGTATCGTCGTTTCGCTGGTGTGTGCGAAATCTAAAGTCGCGCCACTGAAGGTAGTTTCGCTAGCTCGTCTCGAGTTATGCGCTGCATTCCTCTTATCAGCTGTGATAAGGCGAGTATATAATCTTTTCGCAGCTCGGCACGCCATTGAGGCAGTCGTAGCTTTCTCGCATTCAACTGTAACCTTGAGTTGGATTCATTCCGCACCGCATCGATGGCACACCTTCGTAGCCAATCGTATCGCTAAGATTCATGAGAATCTTTCGGCAGATCACTTCTTTCATGTGAAAGGGTCTGAAAATCCTAGTGATTGCCTCTCTCGCGGTTTAACGCCTGTTCAATTAGTTCATCATCCGTTGTGGCTAAATGGACCGCCGCCGCCGTGGCTTAAACGTCCGCGCGCTGAATGGCCGAAAAACAATTTGTTTCAGGCGAGTCGCAAGAGCTTCCCGAAATGAAGCCCGTGGCTTTATCTGTGCTCTCGCACCAATGCTCGGACAGAAGTCCTCCTTCCGACAACATTTTATACGCTCGCTCTACTAGATTCTCGTCCTGGTTGAAATATTTAAAAACCATTTGCTTCGTTTATAAGTTTATTAAACGACTCCCTAGAGGGCCCGTTATCGCGTCTGATCTAGAGTTCGCTGAATTTATTGTGTGGCGATCTGTGCAGATATTTCATTTTGAAGCTGATCTCGATCGCTTAGCCCGCAATGAGTTGTGCTCTAAGTCAGGATTTTGACTCGCGTCATCAGATCCTTCTTCCGCGTCAAGATCATATAGTGGAGCTTTTAGTTTCCCACTATCATGTGAAAAATTTCCACACAGGACCAACCTTGCTCGTATCTCTCTTACGACAGAAGTATTGGATCCTGTCCGCTCGACGTATTGCACGTCACATTACCTTTAATTGTAACCTTTGCTTTCGAGCAAAGCCGCGACCTACCTTTCCTATAATGGCGGATTTGCCACGTTTTCGCGTTGAGTCGGCTCCTAAGGCTTTCTCTAAAACAGGTTGCGACTACGCGGGACCTTTCTTGATCACGTCGATACGTGCTAGAGGCCAAAAATCGAGGAAAGCGTATATCTGTCTTTTTACATGCCTGACAACTCGTGCTCTGCATCTTGAGATTGCCTCAGATCTTAGCACTGCGAGCTTTCTGTCCGCTTTTAAACGCTTCCTGGCGCGTAGAGGGCCGGTTCAGTGTCTTTACACAGATAACGCTACCAATTTTATTGGAGCCAAATCCTATCTACGAGATCTCTACCAATTCTTGGCTAAAGAGTATCACCCTTTATGGGAAAGAGAAAAAAAAGAGAGAGGCAGAGCATCGAATAACACTTAAAAACATCCCCTGTAGAGCTCCACATTTTGGTGGTTGTTGGGAAAGTGAAGTAAAGAATGTCAAACCGCATCTCTGCAAAGTCATCGGTCAGCAAATTCTTAGTTTTGATGAGTTTAACACTATACTAACTCAAATAGAAGCTTTATTAAACTCGAGGCCTCTGTATGCGATCAGCTCGGATCCGTCAGAGCCCACTTCATTATCGCCGGCGCACTTCTTGCATACGAAACCTCTTTTATTTTTTCCCGCCCGCGAAGTCAATGAAACGCGGTTACATCTTATTTCGCGTTATGAATTAACTGATAAAATGGTCCAATCTTTTTGGAAGCGGTGGCGCCAAGAGTACCTGCACACCCTACAATCCAAACAGAAATGGAACACCCCTGCCAATCCAATACGGGTCGGTATGGTTGTCGTCTCCATGCAGGACAATGTGATGCCGCTGCATTGGCCGTTAGAAGTAATCACAGAAATATTTCCAGACAAAAACGGAGTTTGTAGAGTCGCATCCGTAAAGACTAAAAGCGGGATCCTTCAGAGTCGCCCGGTAGTAAAGTTGTGCCCTTTGCCAACGCAATAAGTTTCGTTACATTAATATTAAATTTTACCGTGCACCAATGTGCAGTATTAGATTTAGTTACCGCGTAGAATAGTTAGTTAAATATTCTTATTTGTAATAGAGAGTCGCAACTTTAGAGTTCTCATAACTTTTGGTAGAGTTGTGATGATGACCTGCAAATTTATTTCCTTCTCCTTTGTGTTTCGAAAGTGGGAACTTTCAAGCCGGGGAAAATGGTTACGCTGCCTAATTTATAGTTCTTATATTTTTATTACATCACCATAGGGCGATTGAGAGGCATTGGTTTAATAGTTCCAGTTTATTAAATAAGTGTTACATATCGTTGGTTTGGTGATATCCCGCGCGGTGGCGCCTCTGTCAACGCGTCGCTGCCGGATAGACGGCCGCCGGCCATTATCGGTTCGTTGTTAACCACCACGGTTGATTGCGCGTGCGCGTCCATCATCACGCATCATCTCGGCCGAACCACTTAACTGAACCTACATGAAAGTGTCATTTGTATTACCTAGACATACTGTGTTGTGTACCGCTGGCCAGCGTAGTGTATCGAGTCTGTGAGCTGAACTTCCCGAACGTGACATCAATCTGCATCTGCATGGGAATCGCTGTTTCAAAGGTATGTGGCATAATTAGTAAATTGAACTTTATCCATTGCCTTTCGTCTCATCTGCGTATTTTTCTCCTTTAACTTAGCACTGCTGAATCAGCAATTATAGCCTAGATTACTCTAATAATTTAGGTTCAAGCGCGTGTGATTTTTCTAGTAATCTTCTAGAGGATATACGCACCAGGTATCGTTATGTTTGGATCAGGGGAGGACGTATTTATGTTAGAAAGTCAGATGATTCCGATGCCAAGATTATAAAAGATATGGATTCGCTACACTCAATTGTATAATGTTAAATTTTCAACCAAAAGCTGTTATTGAGGTTATTCTAAGTTAAATTCGCTACCTTTAACATATATTACCAAAACACTCGTGGATTGCGATCAAAAACTCAGGAATTTTATTGTAACTTAGTGTGTTCTAATTATGACGCATTAGTATTAACAGAAACCTGGCTCAATAATTGTATTCACAGCAGCGAACTTTTTGACAAACGCTACATTATTTTCAGACGTGACAGAGAAACTTCTGGTTTTCATGCTAAAAAAGAAGGAGGAGGTGTCTTGGTCGCTATATCGAAAAAGTACTCTGCTAACAGACAATGTTCTTGGGAGAGTAGGTGCGAGGACCTGTGGGTCACTGTGAGTGTTGCACCAGGCTTCAATATAGCTATTTGTGCTCTTTACTTGCCTCCACCTGTGCATTATTCAATTTTAGAGCACTTCATGGATAGCTATAGTGTTGTAGCAGAAAGAAATGATTATTGTACTATTCTTATCGGTGACTTCAATATGAGCAGTATGGATTGGAATCAAATCACTAACAGCGATGTTACTTACACCTGCCCTACTTTCTCAAGGACTAATTCTAAACTAAATCAGGCCCTTCTAGATTTTATCCACGTAAATAACCTCAAGCAATATAACAGTGTATGTAATGTTAAAAATAGAATTCTGGACTTGGTTCTTGTAGACCTTCTCGAATGTAAGGTGACTGAAGCCCTTAATAGTCTGACAAAGATAGATCCGTATCACCCTCCTCTTGAAATTTCCCTAAGCCTTAAAGTAAACAATAATTTAAAACCAGAACCTAATGTTAGATTAAAATTCAAAAAAGCCAACTACTCTGTTATTAAATTAGATCTAGAAAATACCGACTGGCATACATTACTCTCGGATACAGACGACCCCAATATAATGTTGGAACAGTTCTACACGGTACTTTTTCAGATCATAGAGCGATATGTCCCATCGACCTTGGTTAAAAGTAATTCGCGACCACCATGGTACACAAAAAAGCTGGCGAGATTACTGCGTGAAAAAAACAACTTAAGAAGAAGGTATGGTACATACAAAAACCCTATGGATAAAATAGCCCTTCGTTGGTGTAGTAAACGCTGTGACAGATTGGCAAGGGAATGTTACAACTCCTATATAAGTAGCATAGAACAGAAAATAACAACGAATCCCAAGTTTTTCTGGTCCTTCATTAAGTCCAAACGGGGTGTTACTAATGCCTATCCAGCTTCAATGTCAAATGGCATCAGCAAAACTTGTAATGGCAATGAGATGTGCAACATGTTCGGGACCTACTTTTCTTCAGTATACAATCCAGCTACCCATGCCTCTAACGTAGTCCAAACTTCGCCTTTCTTTGAAAGCCTTCTTTCCAACTCCGATAGCTTTTGCTTGATCCAGATTCCAAAGGATAAAATAGCCAAGCATCTCAAAAGCTTAGACATCTCCAAAGGTTCTGGCAGCGACGAAATTCCCCCTAACTTTATCGCAACTTGCGCTGACCAACTGGCAACTCCCCTATGCTTGATTTTTAACAAATCTCTCAGTGCTGGTATTTTCCCTAAAAAATGGATGGCAAAGGTGGTACCGACTTATAAATCAGGCGCTGATGATTTGGTAGCAAACTATCGACCTATATCTATCCTTCCAACATTTGCCAAGGTTTTTGAAGCAATAGTATGCCCCGACATACAAAACTATTTTAAGAAATATCTGTCTGACCACCAGCATGGCTTTACTACTGCAAGATCCACCTGTAGTAATCTAGTAGCTTTCGTTGAGGACATTGCTGCTTCACTTGACTCGAACCGGCAAGTTGACGCCATATACACTGATTTCAGCAAGGCTTTTGACAAAGTTTCCCATGAAGTGCTGATTCAAAAACTTGCTGCGTACGGCTTTGCTGGTTCTCTTCTTAAGTGGCTGCACACTTACCTAACGGATAGATCCTTTTATGTTGTGGCCAATGGTTATAAATCTGAAACCATGATCATAACCTCCGGTGTTCCACAGGGTTCCCACCTGGGCCCCGTAATATTTATTATCTTTGTTAATGATCTTCCTTATTGCTTCTTTAACTCCACGCCATTCTTATTCGCCGATGATTTGAAAATAATCCGCGTTATAGATTCTCTGGCTGACTCAACTTTACTTCAGGATGACTTGAACAGACTTTTAAACTGGTGTAAGGATAATAACATGCAACTTAACGTAGAAAAATGTTCCCAAATTACGTTTACTCGCAAGTCTAACTTCATTGATTTTAATTACAGTATGAATGGTACGTACCTCAGTAAGGTTGATGTGATCAGAGATTTGGGAGTCCTTCTTAATCGTAAATTAACATTTATTCCCCACATGGATAACATCATTAAAAAAGCTTCAAAGACACTTGGTTTCGTGTTGCGTAATGCTAAATGTTTTCGCAAGCCTAAAACTAAGATTTATCTTTTTAACTGTCTCGTACGTACTGTATTAGAATACTGCGCGGTTGTGTGGCGTCCCCACTATGCAACACATAGTCTTAGGTTAGAGAGGATCCAGAAAAGATTTTTATACCATCTTGCCTATTGTGCGAGATTAGCCAAAAAAGTTCCGAGCTATGCAAAACGTCTTGAAAAATTTAGCATAGCTTCACTCGAAAAACGAAGAGATAATATAGATTTAATTTTTCTTTTTAAAATACTTCAGAGTAAAATAGACTGTCCCCAGTTGTTAAGTAAATTTAATTTTAACCTACCCTACAATTATCCGCGTCACCCTGTCAAACTGTTACGTCCTCCATTCCGCAAAACTGTATCGGGATCCAACTCCCCTATCTCCAGACTTTGCAGGCTTTTTAATAATTGCGATGAATCAATAGATATTTATTCCACAACACTTCAAAAATTCAAGCGCCTAGTCCATCAAAAGTAGTTACCATATTTTTATTTATTTTTCTTGTCATCACTGTACCTATTGTGTTTCTAAAACTACCTACTTGTTGTTGTAAGTGTTATTTCTGCACTATTATTGTAATTTTATAGATGTTGTAATTTTTTGTTTTTGCATGCTGTGTCTATCGCATCATACTGTATACTATGCTTGTATCATATTGGTTGTATTACTAGAATAAACAGTATAACAATTGTAGATAGGCCAATAAATAAATAAATAAATAAATAAACACTTCCCCTAAATCAAAATTCTCACAAATAAATAAAATAAATATGGACTCAAAATATACCAACCAAAAAAAAAAAAAAAAAACATGAAAATGTATACTAAGTACTGAAATAAACGTGTAAAAATATATTTACACTAAACCTAAGCCTAGTACACATCTACCATGTGCCACACGCTGCAATCTTTTAGTTAAGATGTCAGCGGGCATATCACTTGATTTGGTATATTTTAAGTTTACCGAATTATCACTAATCTTTTCTCTAATAAAGTGATATCTGGTATCTATATGTTTCGTCCTATGGTGGTGTACCGGATTTAAGGCCAAACTCTGTGCACTCTGACTATCGGTACAAATAGTTACGGTATTAGGTAATAATTTTTGCCTTACCATAGGATCTGAAATTAATTCAGTGATTAACCTCCTTAAATAAATCGCTTCCTTCGTAGCTTCAGTTATTGCCATATATTCGGCTTCCGCTGAGGACAAAGCTACGGTTTGCTGCTTCCGCGAGGCCCATGAAACCGGACTGCCTGCTAATTTGAAACAGTAACCCGTATAAGAACGGCGATCTATATTACAGTTTGCCCAATCGGCATCGCAAAATCCTACAAGGGGCATACTTGATTTTTTATAACAAATCGAGTAATCTAAAGTGCCTTTTAGATACTGTAAGACTCTCTTCGCGGCTTCAACCAGTGAGTCTTGTTATACCGAGTATTGAACTGACTCAGGTAACTAGTCGCGTATGCGATATCTGGACGAGTATTAACACTCAGGAACATGAGGCAACCAATTAATTCTTGATAGGGATACACCTCTAGATTATGATCACTATCACTGTTGGTACTGACCTCCAGTTTTCCAGATAGTGGAGTTGTATAAGTTTTACAATTCTCCATCTCAAACTTTTGTAAAAGATTTTTCTGATGTACTTTTATTTCATCATTTTTTCTGCTTATATTTAAACCAAGATAATAGCTTTGTGGCGGAACAATAAAATATTGGACCACCACCTTACATTTTAGAGCGGAATCGCTCCGCCTATGATCTTGGGCCGCACACGATAGTTTGCACTGAGTGACCGCACGCTAAAGAAGCATTCACGGCTGTCTCCGGAGAGGTGTCTAAAATAGGACTGCCATTACGCTGTCCACCTTTTTGTCCTGAGGAACCGGAATTATGGTTCGCCCAAGTAGAGGGCCAATTTATCCTGTCTAGGATTACCAGTGACACGACGAAATTCTATACCGTGACTACACAGCTGGAAAGTAGGTATGCACTCGAAGTCAAGGACATAATTAAAAAACCACCGGAAACAGACAAGTACGAAAAATTAAAAACCGAACTAATTAAACGCCTGTCTGCCTCACAGGAAAAGCGGATACAGCAACTTTTGATTCATGAGGAGCTAGGCGATCGCAGGCCATCTCAGTTTCTTCGGCACCTGCAAAACCTAGCTGGACCCGCAGGAGCTTCGACTTTTGTGAAGAGTATCTGGACTAACCGCTTGCCACAAAATATACAAACTGTTATTGCTTCACAGATAGCCGACTTACAGGTAGAAACGCTAGCCGAGATTGCGGATAGGGTGTACGATATTGTACCATCCACACCACAAGTAGCTGCCGCCACTGCATCTACCAGCACTTCACCAGACTTGCTCAAGCAAATAAGCGAGCTCACGAGGCATGTAGCACTACTGACATCGCAGAGGAACGGTAACTGGAGAGGACATTCCCGCTCACGCTCACAATCCCGGCGTAACCAAAAAAGGTATGATCGCGATCGCTCAAAAAGCTCTAGACCCCAGCAGCCACCACTGAATCACCCGCATTGCTACTACCACTACACCTATGGGAACAAAGCGAACAAATGTAAGCAACCTTGTACATTTACATCGGAAAACTCACAGGGCGGTCGCAAGTAGCGGCTAACGGCTGCCCTTCTTCAACAGGCCGTTTATTCATAACCGACCGGACTACGAAAATGCAGATCCTTGTGGACACTGGCTCAGACTTGTGTGTTTTCCCTCGGTCGGCAGTAAAGACGCCTGTCAAACAATCAAAATTCGAATTAGTCGCTGCCAACAATACTGTGATACACACGTACGGACCAACACAGCTGCGACTTGACTTAGGCCTCAGAAGGAACTTCACCTGGAGATTTACAGTGGCAGATGTGTCACGACCTATCATAGGGGTCGACTTCCTTAGTTTCTACAAGTTACTTGTAGACTGCAGAAACCAGCGCTTGATTGACAACATTACGACACTATCAGTACCAGGACCTCATTGCAAGTCAACGGACTATATTGCATCCGTGAAGGCAGTAGTTGGTGACACAGACTACCACGAAATTCTTCGCGAGTATCCGGAAATTACACGACCACCAGGTACACATTTACCAGGTAAGCATAATACATTGCACCACATAAGGACAACTCCAGGTCCACCAGTAGCAAGTAAACCACGACGCCTTGATCCTGCTCGAACTCTAGTTGCTAAGAAGGAGTTTGAAGACATGCTAGCGAGTGGCGTGGCCAGACGATCGGAGAGTGCCTGGTCTGCTCCACTTCACCTGGTTAGGAAGAAGGACGACGGATGGAGACCATGCGGCGACCATAGAGCACTAAATGCAAGGACAATACCGGACAGGTATCCCACCCGCCACATTCATGATTTCTCCTATCAGCTATCAGGGTGCGCAGTATTTTCCACCATAGATCTAGTTAAGGCATACAACCAAATAGCCATCAACCCTGACGACATTCCAAAGACTTCCCCTACGAGTTCCCCTACATGACTTTTGGTTTGAGGAACGCTGCTCAAACTTTCCAAAGGTTCATCGACGAAGTTCTGCTGGGTTTGGACTTCTGCTACGGATATATCGATGACATTCTCGTATTCTCGCAAACTCCTAACCAACACAAACAGCATTTACGGCAACTGTTCGACCGTTTGAAAGACTACGGTATAGTAGTAAACACAGCAAAGTATAATATCGGACACTCAGAGGTAACTTTTCTGGGATACAGTGTGTCAGCCGCAGGGACAAAACCTCTCGAGACCAAGATTCAGGCAATCCAGGAGTATCCAGCCCCTAAGACAGTAAAGGAGCTTCGACGATTCTTGGGTATGATAAATTTTTATCGCCGATTTGTCCCAAACGCAGCTAATCTCCAATCCCCATTAAATGCTGTCCTTGCTGGCCCCAAAGTCAAAGGAGCACATCCAGTCGACATGACTCCTGAACTTCTACAGGCTTTCGAAGACATTAAGACTTCATTATGCAAAGCAACTCTCCTCGCACATCCAGATCCATCCGCTGAATTGACAATAGTCACTGATGCGTCTGATACCGCTATCGGCGCTGTGCTTCAACAGCGAAAAGGAGACGACTGGGAACCCCTAGCATTTTACTCACACGGACTTAGTGGTGCTCAAAAGAAATACAGCCCATACGACCGCGAACTGTTAGCGGCATATGAAGCAGTAAAATACTTTCGGCATATGGTAGAGGCAAGGCACTTTGCCATCTTCACCGACCATAAACCACTGGTGTTTGCCTTCAAAACCAACAGAGACAGCCATTCGCCAAGACAATTCAGGTACCTAGATTACATAGGGCAGTTCACTACAGACATACGGTACATACCTGGCAGAGAAAATGTCATCGCTGATGCATTGTCACGGGTTGAAGAGGTGTCAGCGGCAATAAACTTTGAGGAACTTGCAAAATTTCAGGAAACAGATCCAGAACTGCAAGACCTGATTCGAAACGGCTCTTCACTCAAGCTGGAAAAGATCGCTACACTTACTGGTAACGCACACATTTTATGCGATACTTCATTGGCAATGCCACGCCCATATGTGATACCACAACTAAGAAAGCAAGTCTTCCAATCGCTGCACAATATACATCATCCAGGATGTTCTGCTACAGTGCGACTGGTGACACAAAACTATGTGTGGCCGGGGATCCGCAAGAACTGTAGAGAGTGGGCCAGACAATGCTTGCAATGCTAAGCAAGTAAAATTACCCGCCATACCGTAACTCCTCTATCCTCTTTCCTTACTCCGTCTTCCAGATTTACCCATATACACCTCGACATCGTAGGGCCCTTAACCATTTCTTGTGATTACAGGTACTGCCTAACTGTCATCGACCGATTTACTCGGTGGCCTGAGGCGTATCCGCTGAAGGACATAACCGCGGAAACCTGCGCAGCTGCCTTGGTGTCCGGCTGGATAGCTAGATTTGGCTGTCCGGCAAGGGTGACTACAGACCGTGGTCGCCAGTTTGAGAGCCACCTTTTCAAGGCCCTCACTACCTTGGTCGGTGCACACAGCTTCCGCACTACCGCCTACCACCCAGCTGCGAATGGCATCGTTGAGCGGCTACACCGGCAGCTCAAGGCAGCCATTATGTGCCACACTTCTTCACAGTGGACAGAAGTCCTACCGCTGGTGCTACTCGGCATGCGTAACTCTTGGAAGGAAGACATCCAAGCCACGCCTGCTGAGCTTGTGTATGGAGAAGCCCTCCATTTACCAAGCCAGTTTCTGTCTGCTACAGATTACACCGCATCCGATGTCACACAATACGCAACCCGTCTTCGTGCACACATGGCCAAACTCACTCCCAGGCCGACCTCCTGGCATACATCTTCTCCCTTCTACATACCTCGAGATCTGCACGCCTGTACACACGTCTTTCTACGCCGAGACTACGTTCGAAGCTCACTCGAACAACCTTATGCCGGTCCCTACAAAGTGATACAAAGGCATCCCAAGTATTACACAATAGAGGTAAAAGGAAGGCAAACTAACGTCTCTGTTGACAGATTAAAACCCGCCTACATTTTGAAAGAAGAGGAAAAGCAACCAGAAGTCAGGTCAACACCAACGGCCGCTCCAACAGCCATTTCAACACCAGCAACAACAGACACAGCGAAGAAGACAAGAAGCGGGCGGCGAGTACGATTCCCCGATTTTTATCGACCGTAGTTACGGTCTGGCCAGGGGGAATATGTGGCGGAACAATAAAATATTGGACCACCACCTTACATTTTAGAGCGGAATCGCTCCGCCTATGATCTTGGGCCGCGCACGATAGTTTGCACTGAGTGACCGCACGCTAACATGTACTTCTACCGGCCGGCGGACGAGCCGAGCCGCGGACCGACAGTCTTCATTCGCTCGCCTACCGCACCATTCGGATCGCGCCGCGCTAAATTTTGTATATTGAAGTAATCTGTTATTTTCAAGTGTCTATGTAACTTATTTTAATTATAACTTTTTAACTGTCCAATAACATTCTTCATTTCTTCATCTATACTTGCATCTTTCTTTCATCCTTACGCTTCACCTTCCGCTAATAAAATAACCGTACGGGTAGATACCCGCTTCGGTAGAAAATCAGTTACCTTAACGATTTTCTACAGCTTAAATAGCCCAAATCTTTTATCGAAAAACATTTTATCAAGTCATTTTTGACAATGGCAAACGTCTTGTCATTGCTGTAAAAAACAATTATGTCATCGACAAAGACTGCAACGATAACCAACTCTTTTCCAAAAAGTTTGGTATACACACATGGTTCAGATGGAGTTTTCACAAAACCAAAAGATGATAAAGTTTCATCTAATTTTATATTCCAGGCACGTGGAGCTTGCTTAAGTCCATACAAGGATTTTTGTAAGAGACACACTTTGTTCTCCATACCTTTTACTTTAAAACCTTGAGGTTGCTCCATGTAGACCTTTTCTTGTAGATCCCCATTTAAAAATGCTGTGTCAACGTCCAAGTGACGCATCTTCATACCCAATTCAGCTGCGAGAGCCAATAGAGTTCGCAAGGAGGAATGCCGCACGACAGGAGCAAATGTCTCAGAATAATCTACACCTGGCGTCTGGGCAAATCCCTTAGCAGCTAATCTTGCTTTGTACTTCACAACATTTCCTGCTGGATCTTTCTTTAACTTATAAACCCATTTACATGGTATAACTTTCTTGGTTTCTCTGTCAACCAATTTCCATGTGTTCAGCTTCATCAATGAATTATATTCATTCGTCATTGCCATCTGCCACTTCTCAACATCATCAGCCAAGGTAGCCTCATTATAAGTTCTAGGCTCATCAGACGCATGACTAGAAACTTGGTATGAGAAGTAATTAGGAGATTTCCGGTCTCTTGAAGGATATCTACGCTGTCCATCAGTTTGACTAGTAGAAACTACTGTTTCCTCAATTGCTTCAAAAAATTGATCAGTTTCAGCAGTCTGATCTTCAGTGACAACAGTATGGCTTGGAGCTGGTTCATCAGTGACCAATGGAATATGTTCAAAAGACTCTTGAACTGTACTGGTTTCTACCTGTATAGGCAGACTATTAGAAAATACTAAGGGTTCAGAAGAAGTCTTCGTATTGTTGACATTTCTATTATTTAAAGTAGAAAAACAATCTTCAAAAAATGTAACATCTCTAGACTTTTGTAAGGTTCTAGGACAAGATGAATTTCTAAAAAGATAACTATTAGGATCTTCTGTATAGCCTACAAATATAGCTTCATCAGCTTTAAGATCCAACGTCTTACGGTGACAAGAAGGTATATGTATTAGAGCTCTAAACCCAAAAACTCTGAGATTACTTAGGTTTGGTTTGCAACCATTCCACAACTCGTAGGGAGTTTTATTATTTAAGGCACGGTGTGGGCATCTATTCTTCAGGTACACAGCCGTTTGAACAGCATCTTCCCAAAAGGCTTTAGAAAGATCGCTATCAGCCATAAGAGAGCGTGCCTTTTCTACAATTGAGCGATTAGTGCGCTCGGCAACACCATTCTGCTGAGGGCTATATGGTACCGTAGTTTGATGATGAATACCACATGATCTAAGATAACTTGAGAATTCACTATTGACGAATTCTTTCCCATTATCCGTCCTTATTGTTTTGATTTGAGCCCCAGTTTGTCTTTCAACCATAGACTGGAAGTGACAAAATCTATCCTTTACCTCTGTCTTAGAAGAAATAAAATATACAAATATAGTTCTCGAAAAATCGTCTATAAACACTAAAAAGTATTTATTACCCTGAAAGGAGTTAACTGACATTGGTCCACAAAGGTCAGAGTGGACCAGTTCTAATATTGTAGTTGCTCTTTTATAAGTAATCGCCTTAAACGGTTTTCGAGCTTGTTTCGCTTGAACACAAGCAACACATGGATTTATATCCACATCCTTATAATCAATAACCTTATGACTATTTTTCAGCAGATTCATACCTACGCGACATAAATGTCCTAAACGCTTATGCCATACCTGATACTTCGAGATAGAATCAGAGTGCACATCATAAGCCTTAAATTGGGGAATATTCACCGCACAGTCAAGTGTGTACAATCCACCATAGGGCGAGCCATGTAGAACCGCATCACCTGTAAAGAAAAAGGTTTTTGAATTAAAGAAATTACAACCAGACTTATCAAACATTACAGTAAACCCTTTTTCTACTGCTGTCTTCACAGATAAAAGATTTTTTTTGCAAGTTAGGTACATACAACACATCATTAATTGTATTGACGTTGTTTTCGGTATTTATAGTTATTTTACCGATGCCTTCAGCGTCAATCTTAGTCCCGTTTGCAACTGTTACCTTGTTATTATCAATAGGCTTTAAGTCCACAAACCAATCTCGTGTTGAAGTCATATGTTTGGTAGAGCCTGAATCAATGTACCATTTTTCCATGTCACAATTTGTTGCTCCTAAAGCAGACACAGAGATCGAGTCGTTATTTAAAGTAATATGTTTGGTAGGACCTGGATTAATGTACCATTTGTCCATGTCATAATTCGTTGCTCCTAAAGCAGATACAGAGGTCGAGTCCTTATTAGTGGGATTCTTCCTTTTCATGACCTTCTTTTTCTTTAGAGGACAGTTTGGTCTCTTGTGACCTGGTTCTCCACAACCATAACACACAATCGTTTTCGCCTTTGACTCAACAGAAGAGTCAACCTTTGACTTCATACTTGTCTCCAGTTTTATCGAGCTTTCCTTGGCCATTACGTTCAGTAATCTGGACTTTACCAGTTCAGTGGTAACATTAACATTACTACTTTCGAGAGCCATAATCAATGGGTCATATCTCGACGTTAAACCTCCCAATAGAATAGCAGCAATGGACGCATCATCTATTACTTTGTCTATATCTGCCAAGTCTTGGGCAGTGAAAATAACAGCATTGATATACGCCTCAATATTATTATCAAAGTTTTCAAGTCTCAATCTGTATAATTTCCGTTCTAAATGTAAACG
The DNA here is from genome assembly GCA_949775005.1 of Orthosia gothica. Classification (NCBI taxonomy): domain Eukaryota; kingdom Metazoa; phylum Arthropoda; class Insecta; order Lepidoptera; family Noctuidae; genus Orthosia; species Orthosia gothica. The sequence goes on from OX459036.1 coordinate 25,633,667, forward strand.
CCGACCCATATCTTTGTCCTCATAAGCATTTTGTAGAGCTTTCCATGCTTCAGCTGCCGTGGTTGCACTTCGCACATGCGTAATTGCAGACGATTCAAGGGTAAGACAAATTTTTGTTAGTGCCTTCTGATCGCTCCTCGTCTTTGTGACATTGGAAACGTTCATCCCTGTTGGATAACCACTGATCGCTTCCCACAACTCCTCATGAATAAGGTAATTACGCATTTTAAACTTCCACGTACTATACCCTTCTCTATTATGTAGGGTGAAAGTTGGAATTGATGAACTACGCATACCACGCTCATTTGTGTCTCCATTTGGGTTCGCCATCTTTTATGAGTACACGAAGAACTATTTTGTTTCGTACCCAAACAAAAAATAATGCACAAATATTACTTCAACAAATTATTACGAAAAACACGCACACATTACTTTTCTCGAATAAACAAATACTTGAGCTATATTCGTGCTGATAACGATTTGTTGTAATTTTTGTATTTGAAAAGAAAAGACGTGTTTCATCAGGTTTGTTATTTATTAAAGTTGAGGTAACCTAGTTACACAGAAGTAGAAGAATTTTGAATTAATCTATTTATAGACAATATGAAGCCAGTATTATTACAACAGTTAATATTAAAGCTTTCCTAGAACTCCGACAGTCATCACTGTTCCTGTAACACTTAAAATCTTTTCCGTTCCAACCGAAATAAAATCGTGAAAATCTTTAAAATTCCTAGGAACACGCCCGTTAGATGTAATTCAATTGCTAAGCAAAGCTAAAAGAGCTATCCGAGTCTTTTTAATTTGTATCAATAAATCAAAAGCATTGGCTCAATGATCCCGAATAGCGAATAAAGCCATCGAAAGGTTCGAAAATAATCGAGAGTTCGACATCAAAAATTCGTCTAATACGGCGAACCGGTCACAAACATTACTTTACAGAAACGTTGAATCAATTTGCTACTCAATTTGTGTATAATACTGTATGTGGGTTGATATTTTTGTTGGGTGAGTGTTTTTATGCGAGATAGCAATGAAAAAACCGTAAATAATAAATGTATACCGTCTTAAATTACTTGACACCTCCCAAGGTGTCAAGTAATTTAAGACGGTACCCTGACCAAAAAATCGGCATGAGATATGAGCGTTCCTATTGGTCTAGCGGCACTGGTGGCGCATGAATTAAAGTAGTGAATACGCCCAGATTTTAGAATAAAATCTTTATAAAATCGAATTTTGGTCTTTTGAAAAAAATTATTCTACAAAAATGTTCGTTATTAAATTATCTATCCATTAGTGTTAGTACAAAAAATAATCAATGAACACTTTACGAGGAGATGCATAATATCAATTATTATTTCTCATTTTTATGTTTTTTTGGAAGTAGATTAGTGAAATATATACAACATTTAAAAAAAAACTAAATCTACCATTTTAGAATCAATACTATGTAGAAATTCAATGTATTTTTATTAATTGATATTTCTTTTTAAATAACGAGTAGATAGCTCCTAAAAACAGCACAAAAACGGCTTGCGCGGCGTTTTGCTCGTGGTACCGCCTTAATAGCCAAAAAAAAAAGCTGTTGCTCCGGGAGTCCATGGTTTTTTATTTTTGATTGGCGCCTACCTCTCCGCGCAAGGCGGAGTCTGCGAGCTAAGTAGGTTCCCCGGACATAGTCCGAGACCTTGGAGACTTATCTTTTTTACAATGTAGGTATTACAAATTTTCTAATATTCTATTACAATTTACTATTTCTAACACGTTAATTGTTAAGTATTATATATTTATATTATATATATATTTATGTTTTTACATGCCTTAATTTTAAATTTTTATCAGTATTCTTTCTTATCATATCTATATATTTTTCAACAAGTATTTCATGCTTACCATTATATACGACTTTATACAATTTTGAGGACTATTATTTATCTATTTATTTATTTATTTATATACACTTTATTGTACACCATAATAAACAAGAAAAAGAAACTTAATACTAAAAACATACAATGGGCAGCCTTATCGCATACCGCGATCTCTTCCAGGCAACCTGGAATGGACAGAGATTACCTGGACATGACATGGGGTTGTCATTGGTGCGACAATACCAACAATGAACATAATGTAATTTCAATAATATTTTCTAAAAACACAAATAAATACATATGCTAAATAATAGATACATAAATACATACATACAAATATATAAGCAATGAAAGTAAATGATTTACAATATTCATAGCACATTATGTCTAAAAACAAAGAGCACAATCACAGCGATAGGTAATGTTCTTTGATGAGTTTTTTAAATACAGGCAACGACTGAGCACGTTTAATTGGGTCAGGCAATGCATTCCACAGACGAGCAGCCTGGACAGTTAAGGATTTATTCATTTTATGGTTTTTTCAGCTATCTTATGCAATAATCCAAGAATTCCTTACTGTATATTTTATCTGTGATTAGTTTGTTTAGGTTTACTGTCTATATTTCAATGTCTAACTTCTGTGCCAGTTCATACCCCTCCAGGCCATAGGCTGGGTAGTCGGTCAAGAGGTGAGTCACTGTCTCGTCTTTGTCGGGCTCACATGTGCATGATGGGCTTCTCTTGCACTTAAATCTGCTCAGATAGTGAACCCACCATGCCCCGTGACTATATGCGTTGTTATGCCCGTTGGTTTCAGCTTCCTAATAGTGCTGAAAGCGTCGACAGCGTCGGGAAAAAAGAGTTTGGTGGTCCCAGCTGTGTCACCCATCCTGAAGCCCCGGTTCCATTCGGCAAGCGATTCCTTGCAGATTTGCCGCTTGTCGAATGAAACCGGACACTGGTCGTAATCCGGCCTCTTCTTTAACCTTAGAGCGGCATCTTTAGCCAGCTGGTCTGCTCTTTCATTACCCTCCAGTCCCGCGTGAGCCTTAATCCAGAACAAAGATATATATATCACTATTCTGAGATTTATTTATCCGCAATTTTCTGGTTTCGACTGCGAGGGGATGAGAAGAGCGGTGGTTTGTGACCGTTTGCAGTGATGATCTAGAGTCTTTGTAGATGCCAAAGGAAATCTTCAGTGCTCTTTAGTATCTTCCACGTGGCTTTGCATACGGCCAGCAGTTCGGCCTGGTAGACGGTGTAGTAGGACAACAGCTTCAATTTATGGCATTTGGTTTCGGCGACATTGCTCCAAAGAGACAATGCCGCCCCCACCTTGCCCACAATTTTGCTGCCGTCCGTGAAAATCTGTACTGCTTGTGTGCAGTGGTTTGCCAGTTGTCCTTCGTCTGCCAGGCATATGAACTGCAGGCTCATATGTTCTACCGGATGGGGTGTTGAGGCAAATGTGGTACGTCGTTCAACGTCCCCATCTCCTGGTACTGACTGAGGTACCCCCTTCCTCGCCTCATACACGGCGGCTGCCTCTCGTATTCGGAGGTAGTATCCCGGTGAGATAGGATTTGCACAATTTCTGTGCAAACCCTCTTTGGACCACATTTAACCTCTTCTGTACACACAACTTAGCGGCTGCAGGTGCCCACGCACTTGCTGCGTATAGTATTACTGGTTCCACTACTGCCGTGTACATGGTGCGGATGACGTCGGGGTGGAGTCCCCAGCTGATTTTTGCAGCCCTCGACAACTGTTTGTAGAAATCCAGTGCCTTTTGGCACACATTAGCTGTATGTTTGTTAAAAGTCAGGTTGCTGTCGATAGTTAGTCCGAGGACTTTGATGTCATGCGTCATGCCAATGGCGACGGACATTTTTCCTCAGCCAGTCTGGTTCGGATAGCTAGCTGGAAGTGCTGTCAAAAGCTCCCTCTATGTCTAACGACTCCATAACGGTTAGCCTGTGATCTGCCAATTTTACGCATATGTAGCCAACCAGGTCATAGGGGAGACCATGGTTGGGCGCTTGTTTCTGTCCTTGAAGGCAGTTTCCGAGTGGGACGATGCCAATCTGGTCAGATTCAATGCTGCTAAGAGCCAGGCTTTTTTTTCCGCTAACATGAGCCAATTCCACCCGGCTCCTTCTTTCCGTTGTGTGACCGTGCCGATAACGGACCATCTTGAGCTTCTTGGCGTTTCATTGACATCAACCCCATTAATTGAGGCAAAAACTCAACTGACTGCCAAAAATCTGGTGATTCTTGCAAAGGTGAGACGGTACTTAACGCCAGAACAGTTACTAAACTTGTATCAAGTGCAAGTTTGGCATGGAGAACTGCTCTCATCTCTGGGACGGATCTGCCAAGTACCAGCTGGATGCACTAGAGTCGATCGGAAAACGGGCCAAGAGGCTCATCGGCCATGAAATACTAGTCGAGTCTAGGCTCCAGTGCCTTGAACATCGGCACCAAGTACTGGCTACTATCGGTTTTTTATCGGTTACATTTCGGGGAGTGTGCGTTGGAATTACATGAACTAATTCCTCCTATCCCTTTCCATAATCGGACTGCAAGACGTACGGCAATGCGTCATCTGTACATGGTGGACATCCCACCCATACGCACCAAACGTTTTGGGAATACCTTCATTATGCGTACAGCTAAGGAGCGGCATTCCCTGCCGGAATTTGTTTTTCCTGATAGCGACAACCTGGGAGTATTTAAGTCAAGAGTGAATAGGTTTCTTCTAGGTAAGCGTGCTACATCGTCGACCACGTCATCGCTTACCATCAGGTAAGTTAGATCAGCCTTCTTACAGACTAGCTAAAGTACAATCATCTTTCATGGGGTACTGTGTTAAATTCTATAACAAAATACCTTGTGATATATTAAAACTAAATGAAAGTAAATTTAAAACTTTAGTTAAAAGCACCCTTTGTAAACAAGCATATTACAAATTAGATGATTATATTCAAGATAAGAATGCTTGGAAACATGCTGGTCCTGCTCCATAGGGCAATCTTTGGTGTAGACAAAATCAAATTTGTTAATTTATATTCCCATTCATAGTTATTGTATTCGTTGTTTTTTTTTTTTTTAGAAATTGACTCACACACTGTTCCGTTGTTGTTGAATTAGGTATTTTACCTATGTTTGTAATATTTGTAAGTATGTGAGAACCATGTTCCTACTTATCAAATTAATTAATTTTCCTGTTAATGCTTTTTAATACTTTATACCTGTGTGTAGAGCTATTCTGGGTGCATCGTCCTCACATATAATAATGTATGTACGTATGTTAATATTGTAAAACACCAATTTTTTTTTAAAAAAAGAGTAAGTATGGAGTTTCTTGTGCGTTCTTCTCCATAACAATCTACTTTCCGAATGCACGGTAGAATCTTTTTTTTTTTTTTTATTACTTTTTTTTTTTTTTTTTTTCTTTTAATTTTTTTTTATTACTTATAATTTTTAATTTTAATTTATGTGACGTTCAAAAGTGCCGTTAATTGGCCTAATTGAAAAAAATATATTTGACTTTGACTTTGACAGGTGAGATAGTGGTCAAGCGCGAGCATAATAATAATAAAAATAATAAAAAACTTTTTGTGCTGGTTAAGCGCTCGTTTTGAGTAATTCAACTAACCCCAGGTTTTTGAATTGAGAAACCGAACTTGCTATGGAAGTCTTTTGGGCTGAAATCATGATGGTGATACTTGTTCCTCTTGGGTTCATATTAGATAACCTCATCTCAAGCAGCCTAAAGGCTGAATGAGTTACCAGGGGGGTAACCACAAGCTCTTAGAGTAAGGTTATTTTGAGATCGAGTAAGTGACAGATGTATACAAGTCAGATACATCTGTCCCTTACTCGATCTCAAAATAACCTTACTCTAAGAGCTTGTGGTCACCCCCCTGGTCTCGTTATTGCAAGAAACATATACCATGACCAACTTTATACATACCGATATACACAACTGTCTACCCCTTAACAAACAAAACAGACATTATTTATGTTAAATTAATAACCCACGTATCCTCAAACAAAATGTAATCGAACACGCATTCGCCGAATTCATCACATCATACATCTTAATATATTTTATGCTAGTAAAGTATTGGAAAAGCCGAAATATCTAATAACTTACGTGAAATGACTCAAACGAGAAGTTTCTTTATATACCAAAGTGTATGTGTACTCAGTAACTACATAAAGTTTTTGAGGTCTGATAGGCAATCGCTGCATTTCAATTCAATTCAAGTATCTGTAAATGGCTTAATTGAAATAAATGCATGAGTTTAAGTTTATACAGTTAGACTAGAAGCCGAACCCCACGTGGTCGAAAAAGGCTTGAATTTTTATTCTGGAATATATAAACTAATCACAATCTATCAAAATTAAATCTGACACGTATCATGTATCGGTTGCCCCGCTCCTCCGCTAAACTAACCCTTTGCAAGAGATAGGGTGGAGGCGGGCCTCAACAACCATGTCGGGTAGTCATAGGCAAATAGTTTGTCTAACTTTAGGGGCTATCTATAAAAGTTTTGGGCTTGGAAGTAAGATTTATCGTATGCTGTTTATTGTAGCGACGAAATGTTACAATAAACTTGTATAATGGTATGTGGATTTTACATGTATCAAAGAATTATATTTTTGTTAATTCGTACGCACAAAGGTCAGGCTTACCTGGCCTACTATTTAGGCCGATGCACATATGGTTACGTAAAAGGAACGCATGCAGCTGAGCTGCTGGCAGCTGGTGACCGAAAAGTTGTGTGGAAATCTGTTGTCACGGTATGGGCCAGTGATTCAGACGAATGAGGAACGTGTCGTGAGGAAAGTTTTAAGTAGATATGAATGTGGAGGAGTATGGGAAGATCAAAGAAACGAAGAATAGACTGTGTGCAAGATACCTTATGTGAGTTCTGAGATGATGGATAATGGATTGTGCGTAAACAGAAAGCACAAAATACACTGAATTAAAACACAGATAAATTACATGTCTATGAAGTCTATAAAACCAGGTAATACAGACATCTAAGCATTCCTAATGTATTCATAACGTAATATCCTCTGGCACACATTTTTCGTCACGTTTTCTATTGTATGGTAGTAATAGATTTTTAGTAGTAATAATATTAAAAGAAAAATCCAAGGAAAATACGCGCTTGGTCGTGGACTTGCGGAAACCAGCCCTGTTTAACCTAACCTAAAATCCAAGGAACATTATTTTACTTGTAAGTGAGGTAAGTACGTGACGAGTTCCCAATAAATCACAAAGCATTTAATATCAAGAAGAAACAAGCTCCTTTAAATCTATCTGTGCGTTTGTACGTCAGATTGTAAGTTCCGAAACTAATTAACATTCAACATTCTTGATTAGCAAGCCGGAGGCGTTCATGTTTATTTTATCTATCCTTTGCCTTCTTTTGATATTTTAGATTATTTTGTGAATTATAATTTGGTAAAGTAAATTTTTTAACATTTCATACTGGCATATTCATCAGTTTTATTGTTTTTAGGCTCATTAAATATGACATCTCGGAAAATTGCAAATTGATAATTATGTTCCCTCATTACTCATATTCTTAATTACTTATCACTGGCATGAAACCATAATATTCTAAGATGAATCAGATACAAACTTTAAAATTTTATTTATTAGCAACAACAACAATGACAACATTAAAGTATCCCTGTATAGGTAGAATCTTTCTTGTTTGTGAAAGTTCACCTCATTGACTAGATGTGTGACTAAGTGTTTTTGATGACCTAGAATAATCTGCTGTCATATCTCATGTTACCCATTTATGTATCACCTAGGAATATCGAATTATCCATTAACTGGGTTGTGGACGTTAGATAGAAAGTCGCTCCACGTAAAATAATTATTGGTATTCAGCTCCAGTCCAAACAGATTATGAGTATACTTACGTAGAAACATGTCACTTACATGCGCACGTTTTGTCATGGGACCGACCATTCTAATGTCATTTCTACTGACTCATAAAATTAGGGTTGTAATAAAATATTCCATTTTTAACCCGCTTTTCACTCATCCTCTGAACACGATCAAACCGTCTAACCATACAAAAAGAGATAGAATGTTTAATTCCAAGCTAAACATTTCAAAGGCCCGTATAATACTCGGTAACCACTATACATACAACACATAATTTGGATTCAAACTTGATTCCTTTCGTCCGGGTCTGGTACACTTCTCGTTCTGAATTCTGTCAATCCAACATTTTGGATTCACGCACGAAAGGATAAACTTTTGGTCCTAATTTTGACAACCGTGCATCTATTGGTATTATTCGAGTCGTGATTGTTTCGTGTGTGATATTTTTTATTGTGAAAAAAGCGAAATACATGAGGCTGGCATTATCACATCGGATTTTGACACTTTTTTACAGAATGTAACAGGAACAAAAAAAAAATAAACTGAATAGTTGTTTTTTCGCGATTGTAGCCTCCACCCCATCTATTCCCACCTAAAACTTGGCAACTGAATGACAAACGGGCGTATACTTTAAAAATAAGTTTTAATTTGTAAAACCAAACTAGATTAGCCGGAAGCACACAAATATTTGTAAGTCGTGGGTTACGGACGTCTGATGTCACTCCTGTAGGGATAGGTACTCCCCTGTACTTGCAGGAAGCCGGAGATGGAAGCTGGCTGATGATTCTGATGTGTGCTATATATACGTTGATGTCTCTGGCAGCCTATACGGCGAGGCGTCGCTCAGCACACCAGTGGCGTAGCGACAAGTGGGTATTCGGACTACGGCACACAAAGACGACCGGTTCACAGTACGGGTACTGCCGCAGATATTGATGCCGGAGAGAGATGAAGCCGTGGAGAATGTTGCCGTAGTTAAAATAAAGCCATAGAAATGATGCCGTAGAATCCTAATTCGGGATTTCCACGCACAACTATAACGGCACTAATTAAGGCTTTGCATACTCGCGAAAAAAATTAAATAATAATCTGCTGGGTGTTTCCGTTTTCATCCCAAGTTTTCATCCCACGAATATTTTATTCCGTTTTCTACCCAAATCTTAGTCCGTGTTCTACCCACAATCATAATAATAGTTGTTTTTTCCGTATTCTACCTAAAATATATTCCGGTTTCTACCCACTGCAGTTTATAATTGTTTTGTACAGACAGAAAAATAATCTTAAACTATTTAAACTTTGTATACTTATAATTTGATGAATAGGTACTTATTTACGACGTCATTTCCTTGGCACAGACGCGCATACACACACACACAGGCACAGACACTATGTCTATTTCATTCAGCCGGAGAGGGAGTGAAAGAGAAAGCAATATTTCTAAAGAATATTGCTAATCTGTTATACCCTTTGTTTCTCTTATCTGTTAGTTAGTCGTAAGTGATCGACAGGAGCATAGTTGCTGTGAAAGTGATATTAAAGCAGTTAAAATGCAAAATCCAGGTCCAAGTACCAGTAAAAACATTGATTCCGAAGTTTATTTTACCCTGTCAAAAAGAAACAAGCCAGTGTTAGTGTGTGGTGGTAGAGAATTCCATAAAAAAAGAGTGAATAAGGACAATTCCATAATATGGCGATGTGCGGCGCCTTCTTGCTTTGGCATTATAAAAACAATGGACAGTGAAATTATTAATAGAAGTGGACACAATAGTAATTGCCATGCTAATTATAACAAACTTTTAATTAAAAACTCTATGAAGAAAATAAAAGAACAAGTCAAATCTGCCGATGGTCGCCCTATTCAACAGATCTACGAAGATGAAGTTTTATTAATAAAAGAACAAGGGTTAGATTTAGTAGAAGAAATCCCCAAGTTCTCAAGTGTGAAAACAGCATTTTTCGATGCCCGAAACAGAAGTCAAAATGTTTCTAAATTAGTATTTAAGAACAAAAGTGAAGTAGAAATACCGAACACCTTCAAAGATTTTTTACTGTTTGATTACGAAGATAGCAATAATAGAATAATTGCGTTCGCTACACATGAAGCTAGAGATCGAATGAGTAAAGTTGCAATGTTTTTTGGAGACGGAACATTTAAATGTTGCATACGACCATTTATGCAGCTATATGTCATTCATGGTGACATGGGCAGTACAGACACTAAAACAGGTATCACACCACTTGTTTACTGTCTTCTTTTAAACAAAAAGAAATCAACATATGTAACACTCTTCCAACTTATCAAATAGCAAATACCAACCTGGAAACCTTTAGAGTTTCTGACAGATTTTGAGCCGGCAGCCATAAACGCTTTAAAAATTGTTTCGCCAGAAACGAAGACAAGAGCTTGTTATTTTCACTTTTGTCAATCAATACACAAAAAAGCCAAAAAGCTTGATCTAACAAAAAAAAACTATTTGAAAAAACATGTGGGTTTAATACTTACGTTACCTTTAATACCTCAGGAAATGATTGATGATGCCTTCCTATATATTATGGAAGACTGTCCCACCTTAAACAATATTGTTAAATTTAATGACTATGTTGTCCAAACATATATGAATGGTGGTAAATATCCCCCAACATTGTGGTCCGCAAATAATAGAAGACACCGAACTACAAATGCACTAGAAAGCTGGCATGCAACCCTAAACCGCTATGTGGCAAAAAAGAAGACTCTCAATATGCTCCAATTCCTCACAATTATAAATAAAGATGCCAAGTTACAAAACACGCGTTTTACTGGACAAGTTTCATCATCAAGGCCACGTAACAATGATGTTTTGGAGAGAGAGAAAATAATTAATTCAGCATTAAGTGATCTTTCTTGTGGTAAAATTAGCATCGGACACTGTCTGGAGAAATTAGTACCATTTACTTTTTAATTTATTGTAAATTATTTGATAATTTTCATATGTAAATCATAAAGCTATAATTTAAATCTGTGATTTTATATGCACAATTTGGTAATAGTTACGATCTGTGATTTTTAGATGTATAATTTGTAATAGTTACGATCTGTGAATTTTAGATGTATAATTTGTAATATTTACGGTCTGTGATTTTTAAATACATAAGTAATTGGTAATAGTTACGATCAGTGATTTTTAGATGTATATGTAATTGGTAATAGTTACAATCTGTTATTTTTTTAGAAGTAGAATTTATTGATAATAGTTTGTGATTTTTTAGATGTAGGGTTAATAATACTTACGATCTGTGATTTTTTTAGAAGTAGAATTTATTGACAATAGTTTGTGATTTTTTAGATGTAGGGTTAATAATACTTACGATCTGTGATTTTTTTAGACGTAGAATTGATAATAATTACCATTTGTGATTTTTTAGATGTAGGATGAATAATACTTACAATCTGTGATTTTTTTAGACGTAGAATTGATAATAATTACCATTTGTGATTTTTTAGATGTAGGATGAATAATACTTACAATCTGTGATTTTTTTAGACGTAGAATTGATAATAATTACCATTTGTGATTTTTTAGATGTAGGATGAATAATACTTACAATCTGTGATTTTTTTAAAATGTAGAATTGATAATAGTACGAATCTGTGATTTTCTAGATATCAATATTCTAAAGACTTAGTTAGTTGTGTTAATTATGAATAAAGATTTTTCTAACAAAGTTTGTTTGTCTGCTAACGTTACTTACATAAGTTACTAAACAGTTATGTACTATGCCGTGGGTTGAAAACGGAGTCCATTTTTGTTGCGGGTTGAAAGCGGAATAATTATTATTATTTTTAACTCCTGGGATGAAAACGTGGGATGAAAATGGAAACACCCAATCTGCTAGGGCGCTCAGCATTACCCAAAGCGATCGATACGAATGCCCGCACATCAGCCAAGGAGCGACTGATGGCGAGCACTGCGCGATACGTGTGCTCACATACCAGCCTAGGAGCGACTGCTAGACTGCTCTAAAATTCCCAGTGTTGGGAGTTGGGACTCAACTTTTACTCTTGATGGGAATCGCTCGTAATCGACCACGCATAGTTTAGATTTAATGTTTCTATGGCAAGTCGGTTTTTCAGGATTTGTTTCACAGATATGTTGCCAGTATGTATCTAGGCATATTCAAAGTCTTAAAAAGAACCACTGCAAGGCCAAAGCCACATCTCATAGAAGTGGCAAGCATTGATATCCGTCATCAGTTACACCACGCTTGTTAGTCTCCAACCCATTATTCCATTATGGTATTTTATCATATTTTTCTGACACGAACGAAAAGTTATAGTTGAAAACAAAGTTGTAGAGAAAACTGCTGTCAAACCAAATTCATTCACTTTAATTTCAATTCTAATAACTGCACAAAAAAAATCCATACATTAACAACGTAAACGCATATCTCAAACAATTATGAAACCAAGAAAAATAAAAACCAGACACACTTATCCCAACCTTTTGCTAATTACAGTAAAATTGTCAGAATAGACCCCCTCGAGGGACGTTTGATCCTACGGAGTCAATATTAGCATTGCTATGTAAGGGTTAAACCTTGTTTTGTCCAGCCCTTTGATAACAAGGCACCTTTAAGGTATTCTGATAAATGGCAAAGTCTGGTCGTTTGATGAGGGGTTATCAGCCTTATCAGCCAGTCTGTTTAGGAACGACGTTAAAATGTCGTCACCCGTCATATGTCAATGCATAAATAAAAAGATTCGTTATAAAGTACAGAAACTCTAGACAAGTGATTCTATCAATGAAAGCGTCGCGACAGCGCGATTGGAAAATCTTCAGATATATACGGGATTATCAAGTGCTATCGAAATGTGACGTGAATCACCTTACATTTTAATTGTCAGAGAAGCCTATAAGCAAATAAAATTATTCATTTTCATTCAAAAATATTTATTAAAACAAACTTTTTTTGTATTCTTTTAAGAAAACTCTTTTATTTGATATCATTGCAATGCACAAAAAATAACTATTCCGCCATCTTAGGCCGTCCACCATATTGAATTTAAAATGTCGTCACTTAGCTAAACATGCATTGTCATCCAAACTAAACGTGTATGCAAAATTTCATCTTATTCGGTGGAGGATAACTGCTTTAAAATTCAGTTACAAGATTTGACCCGATAACACTTACATACATACATTGCAAGTTAAATAAAAGCTTGTAAAATTGAGGAGATTACACTTTTTCTGTAATGAAAATGATTAAGTAACGTCAAACCAAACGAAAGCCAATCGATTTGATTGAATGTTGTTAATATCAAATCTCCAATCACCACATTTGTCTCTCGTTTGATAATTCATTAGTTAAGTTTTGGTTTTATTTTCGTTAAAGAACTCCTAAATAAATCTGTGACCTTTAGTTTCTCCGAGTGACGTACCTTTATCTATCTCGCACCAAGTTTTTCAGAAAACTTAAACGTAATATTCCAAATACAAAAAGAAAAGAAATCAAACATAATTATCCAAGAATAAATTAAATCTGCGATTTTCCACCGCATTCGTCTGGGATGCAAATAGCACAGTACTGCATAAGCAAAGGAAACTTCCAATTAAAAAATCTATTCAACGAATCAACTGTGCAAATGGCGGGCAATCTCTACTCGTAACACAAATATGGCTTCTATTTTTTACTGAGTGACTTGAGTGAGGCATTGGATGAACAGACGAGTGTTACGTTATGTAGGGTTGGACAGCATTTGGTGATACATGTACAGTAGGTACAAATTAGTTGCACCGTAGAGAAACCTACTTGTGCGGCTATTGTATATTGTTACAGAACGAAGTAGAGGGTCTGAAGCGAGGTTGACTTTAAAGTATAAATTAATGCTGAAACTGGTGATTGGAGAAAAATTTCCAGTAAAATCCGTTGTATCATGGTCAATTGGTCAGTCAGTCATCACATTCTTAGAAGCTATCAGTTTTAGTATAGGACTCTCATACCCCTGTAATGCTTTTTAAGGTTTTTATTACAGGGTTATTGAAATAAGTAATACGGACGCAGTGGAAACAATGTAAAAACATTTAATATATTATTTTACAGACACATGACATATATTTTCTAAACCGATCGACAGAGACAGCGCTGACAGAGAGTACTTAATTCAATAAGAAAGCCTTTGTGACTGTTCCTAAAGGACCCTAGGCTGATAAAAATTTCATTTTTCCTAAAATGTCCTAGATTTAGTGTTAATGTCGGCCCTTTTTTTATAACAAGGGAACAACGCCCCGCCATCCGCGTTGCTCAATGAATTTCGTCACCTGGCTTGGTTAATTCTCTTCCGACTAAGTGAATTCCAAATTATGTTTTGTTTTGTTTTGGAATTCACAGTTATAAGGTTTTATCTTGGAAGTGGTTTAGAAAGATAAAATATAACTAAAGGGATATAAACTAAATTGTTATAATTAACTAAAACTTGTGTGAGAAACTCTTTACACTAATGTATAGAGTATTTAAATCAAAGACCGAATAATGGTCGCGGATAGTGAATATCAAGGATTAATACAAATACAAATAACTAAATTAGCAGAGAGTTTACCTCAGGAAGTAACTGAAGTTGATAATATCAACTCGCCTACAGACAGCCCCAAAAGCGCCCATCCCGCCATCATTTCGTTGTGTAATAGCTGGTAAGAAGAAATAATGAAACAAACTTCCAGCACACATTTCTGTCTGATAGCCTTACGGGCTAAATAAGTAAAACATTAGTGATGTATGAAGTTAATTAGACAAAGGGATTGCAAAGTGCATTATTTACCTAACGAAAGGGAGTTGGTAGGATCGCTACGCTTGCATTAATAAATACGTCTATTTGAATTACGTTAATTATTTAATTGGCAATAGTCTAGATTCCCACCCAAGTGACGTTAGACTTCCTTTCAGAAGCAGGCACGTCGAATACGTGTACTGCAGGACCTCGAATGCGCGTCCTAGGAAGGATTTGCTGCGGTCCATACATACATGTTTCCCTAAACTTAAACATGTCTTACACAATCCTAAGACAAGGACGGTTTTGTGCCTAAGTGTCCTGCCATTGAGCGAGACATGCTTCCAGAATTACTGGACGCGCACTATAATAAATAGCTCACCCTCGACCTAACACCCTTTACTAAGACAATGCAAAACTAGCAAGCGTACCGTAGACTCAGTCTGAAACAACCTGTTTCACTACAATTGCCTTGTTATACGTTGAAATGGAATAATTCGTCACTTCACACTTTTTTACACTTCCCAATTTCGAGGATGCTCCAGTGTAAATAACAGCCGTGCGACGTCAACAGCGGGGCCTTCCACTGGGCTTCCATCGTGTCTCGGCAAATATCATTTTTTATTCAGATATTGGCCCGAAAGCCTGGTGCGATTTAACGAGACACGACACTAACATCCATTAAATAGATCATATCCTAGTTTGTGATGTTCAGCGATGACTACCCCCTTTAGTTTATAAGTGTACATACAACATGGCAATGCAATGAGACCGTAGTCAGACCTTCTATAGGAAGCAGTATTTAACAACTAACATTTGGTTGTCCTACGTTCTTAATTGAGCTTTACAGCCTATTTTATGCAACGGAGAGTATTAGCGGTTCCGCCTTCCATGTATGTAATGTCAGTTAAAAGTCAATAATAGTCCATAATCAAATGAGTTATTGTGTAGTGTATAAATTATGAATTAGGGCATGTAACGTGTGACGAAAGGCTTCGCCGTTTCCCTAAACCAAATATTAGCCACAAATATCTGCCAAAGGGAGGATTTTGGAAGTAAATACAAGGGTTCGCCACGCTAGAATGAATAGTACATTAGTGAATTGTCCCTACCTATGTAATATAATGATTAAAAACTTACCCCATTAATACTGGCACTCACTCACGCCATATTAATACGAGATTAGACTAAATTATAATTAACTTAATAATTAACTTTGTTACACGAAACTACTACGACTCGATTTTAGATTATTCGTTTCCAAAGCTAAACCCTATGCCTCTAACACTCTGATATCATCACTCGTACGTCTTCTTCCGCTCCTCAGAACCAGACCGTCGTCTCTCCCTGCCTTAAGTCAAGTGTCACACTCTCGCCTCTACAACCCCGTCTCCCATCTAACAATCCGCTTTCTCTTCAATTCAGTTTTTTGTGCATCGCTTAATTGTTTTGGGTCTGGTTCGTGTTAGAAATCAGATATTCCAAGGTTCTTTAGAATATTACTTTTGTCTTGACAGCTTTTACTTTGAAAGGCAATTTTTGAGCATCTTGAAAAGGTTGGGTTCGTGTTCCATAGTTTATGACATAGCCTATCAAACCCAAAGGTCCGCATCTCAATGTGTTCATCACATCTGGCCGGCCATGCGTAGTTTTAAAATATTAAAATATAGAGATAAATGACATGTAGTTACACCTTCATAAAAATGGCCAGCGTTATACTCCAACACCCGCCCATAACGTGGGCATCGTGGCATCATGTCACTCCAAGCTGACGAGTGAACACCTCGTGCTTGACACAGCCCAGGGGCTTAGTGAACTCATCTGCTATCATTTCATTCGAATTGTATACAATTTCAACGTTAAATCTAGCAATTACATATCTAACGTAGTGAAATCTTATTTCGATATGCTTGCTTCTTCTATGAAGAGTGTGATTGGTAGCAAGCTGTATAGCAGATTGATTATCACAATACATTACTATTTTACAACTAGTCGTCTTTAACAGTTCTTTAATTACAGCTTGCATGAACACCGCTTCTCTGCTCGTTTCGCTTAAGCTTTATAATACTCCGCCTCGGTGGACGAAAGCGATATGCACGACTGTTTGTAGCTACCCCAAGATATCGAATTGCCGCCATATTTAAACACATAACCAGTATATGACTTCCGATCAGGGTCTGAAGCCCAGTTAAAAGCCTTTTGCTTTGTACCTTTAAGGTATCTCAGTATACGCTTAGCTTGAATCCAATGGAATTCCATATAACAACTATTGAATTTACTTAAGTATGACACGGCAAACGAAATGTCGGGGCGAGTAGTTACACATAAATACATTAGACTACCAATTAACTCTGGGTACGGAAACTTCGTTACATTGTTACTCGTAGCATTACAAGTACTCTCACAAACAGAACTAATGTTAGTTATCATGGGAGACTTTACAGACTTACAGTCTGTCATGCCAAAACGATCTAACAACTTGTCAATCCGATTTTCCTGACGAGGGGTTATCAGTCTATCAAAAAATTTCATCAATAATGAAATTGCCTTCTTTTATCAAAAAATTTCATCAATAATGTTGAGTTAAAGAAATTTTTTCTTTTTATTCAAGCAATGTCAGGTTAAATTAATCTAAAGTACGATGTTTAGAATTGAAGAAATGAATAGGAAGGAGGAAATAACATCGGTAATGCAGGCTTTGTTACATTTAGGTATGTGTATACATATAAATGGCACTTTTGAGCCAAAGTTCCCCGCCAGGGCAAAAGTATCTCGCGTTATAGTAAATAGTAGCGGACTTTGGATCTATGTATTCTATAAATAAAAATATAGTCGCTTTTCGTGTCTGTCTAAGTGACCGCATTTTCTTCTATCTCCTGTAAGGATTTCACCACAATTCAATAAATCATGAAAGTGATCCCGTACACATTCATAACAAGAGCCTCTAGATAAAATAACATTCTAGTATCATCTTCAGCATCATCATTTTAGCCGAAAGACGACTACCGCTGAACAGAGGCCACTTGGGGGCGAAGTATCGCCACATTGAACGGTCCTGTGCGTCTCGCATCCAGCTTTATATCTGCTTATCGCTGAATATAACATCACGATTGTCGAAAAGTAAAAAAAAAATGAAATTTGCATGCACTTCTGTGACGTGGTCAATCCCTTACATTTTGGAATTTCTAGAATCGCTATCGTCGTTATATCTATTAGAATGTCACTTTGGCTAGAGCCCAAGGTTTGACAGCTGTCTAAAATGAGGCTATGAGTCGTCCGGCGTAATTACAAACACATTATAGAAAACAATTAAACAGACGCCTCATAAGCTCTCGTCACAAAGTACGTAGGTGCCGACGCGGTGGTCTCGTGCGCCGCATTACAGACATAGACAACTAAAAAAAAATTGCTATTTATGGGATAGACCACACAAAGTAAAGCTTAGTAGAATCGTTTGCTAATTCCAGTAATTACCAGCTTTCATTAATGTTTGCAAAATTATGTGGAACTAACTAATGACTTAGTTTGTTAGTTGTATTAGATATTCTGGGAATGATTTATGGCCGGTTTCTGATTGTATTTGAGGTTAAGTACGTGTCAAACCCTACTTTAGTGCCAAATTTAGACAGGTTTTCAGGCTAAAGTATAGTTTGATAAATACTCCATTCATTCATAATACTTAAATCAGAAACCGGCCATCTGACATGTTGTAGCTGTAATAAATAAATGGGTTATTAAGTGAACGGATTTTGACTGGTATTATGGCTGCCCTTTTTGGTCGTGTGGTCTGTTCAAAATAGTTGTGTCCTGTGTGTGCACTATGTACTTGCAAGTAATTGAAATTACTGTAGTGCTAGTGGTTGCAAGCATTACTATTGAAGCATGCATAGGATCGATTTCCGGGTCAGGCAATTTCTGTTTGGTTTGTTCCAACTGGCAAATCTTAGTAGCTGCCCAGAATACCGTTTGATGACAATAGGTTTACCTAGTATTACATGGGACGAATGCAATGGGACAAAATGAGACTGTACTACAGGTAGGCCCTGTGTCTAACCCTTCGGAGCATAATTGCTGGCGTGCTGTTATGTAATTAAAGGGGACAACATTTTTATTTCATTTAGTTAGTGCCAAAAATAAAAAAGGGCCTGCAGGGATTGTATTAAAAATCTCCATACGCAAGTGTACCCAAGCTAAGCATAATTCTCTCTCGTAAAAGTAAATAAACCATATTTCAAACAGTGCCCATTTGTATACAAAACAATCATTTTGCATGATTTGCCTTTTTCTGTTTATCTTCAAAATATAAAAATGTTGGTCTATCCAGTCTTATTTGCTTATAAAATAAGAATATTCTGTAAAATTTATATTGTTGGGCAAGTACAACGGAAAGTGCGTGGATATGATTTCATGAAATGTTATTTTTATATTTAGTATTTATTGAACTCCTGAAATAACACAAGAAAAACCGTTCAAAATACTAGTATTAATGTGAAAATATATACCTATTGCAAAGTTAAGGTAACAAATTGTTAAGCGAATATTTTGATTGATTGAATGAATGGCTAATGGCAAATTCCAGCAGTTAACACGCGTGGACAATACGTTACATTAGTTTTTGTTCGACAAACAGGGAGTAAACACAAAATACCAAGCATAAAATTGTGTAACTCAGTGGAAAAATACAACATAAAATAGTTCATAAAATTAATATATTATTATAAGCCAGACTTACGAAAAAAGCTTTTTTTACACTTTTTTCATTCTAAGAAATAACGAGTTTTATGTAAAGAAGTTGTGAAATGAAGTTATTAGTTGTTTGTTGTTGCTAGTTGTTAATGTAGTGATTTCTGTTGAATTTTGCTACTTTTGTGTTGAATTAGTTTTAGTTGGTAATAATCATTGTTAAAATAGAAGGGCTGTTTTTTATCAGCGTGCCTAAGTAAATCTTTATTTTACTGTACCTACAGAAATTAAAGTTGCTTTCTTGAGCGGTTCATAGAGTTACTAATGTTAAAAAAGGTACAACAAGCCATCTGACGTGAGAATATATATCATCAAGGACTTTAGGAGGAAACCAGATGCTTAAGCTAGACAAAGTAATATTCTATCACTGATAACGACGTCGTCGAAAAGTCAAAATGTGTGGGATTGACCACATGACTTTTTCGATAGCGCTTGTCAATTCGCAATGTCACTTGCAAGAGCATTCCAAGTGTCCATACACCAATCAAGGCCAGGCGTATACGAGGCTGGTATGTTAAATAAAAGAACGAATAACCTTACCATTGTAAAGAAAAGTATTCGAAAACTTGTAAAGTAAAACTAACCTAATATCGCTCAAAACATGCATTTGTATTCGCGACTAAAATACGTTCCGTTTCCAGTTGATTCTGTCATAATTATATTACTTTTTATTCGAAAACACCGCCGTTTCGTTGCAAAGTGGCTGCTGCTCCTAATCCCATGAAGTACTTTTCGGAATAAAGTGGAAAAGTAAACAATTTCTTTCAGGTTTTCTTGCAATCTTCAAATAAGGTTTTGAGGTAAAAAATATCAGGAGTGTTTTAAGGACATGAGCTGTAATTAAATGAAAACGTACCTTCGGCTTTTCTTGCAGATGTTATGATGTAAAATTAGTCTCTTTATACCATCATTTCCTACCTACTATTTGTCCAACTGGTTGAAGCTGATGTCCATCTTATCAGTACGCAGTTAAATACCTTTGACAAACAAGTCTCTTTTTGGTCTGCATAACACAACAACGTTGCTCCCGAAAAAAGTCCGAAGCACCGTCAGAAGTATTTTACACATTTTCACATCATAACATCAAACAAAAAATCAACAAGTCAAGTCATTGCCGTCCAAATAAAAAATGATCTATACTAAAGTGAGAACCAGATAACAAAAAATAAAAGGCGTCCGCACCTATCTACCAATGTATTCCAATATTTCAAAACGATACGAAAAAATGTAAAGGCAGTGTCACTGAAACTATCAAAACAAACGTATCGCGGTAAGGGGCGTCCTTGACCGTTTCACTTGGCATTCAGTAATGAGGTAATATCCCATAAACGCGTGGACCGATTTACATGATTTAATCGTTTAAAATAGTTCTAAGCCTATATTTAAGGGGGAAAAAACAAAATATCTCCATATATAAAAAAGTCATGTTTTCTAGTTACGTAAACCTTTTGGTACAATTCGGATCAATGACTTGACTTATTGTTTGTGATCTGGTTCTCACATTACCAAAAAACACAACTAAATCTTAACACACGAATCTACTACCTCCTTAGTTCCTACTCTATCAAAGCCCCTAACGTTCACTTTTTGAGGAAAAGTCTCTCCAAAAACATACCTATATTATGCCCAGTCCTTACCAACCATTTCATGGCGAGTGTCTTTCCATGTAAGGACGTCTAAATTGCAAAAAATGTTTGCGATCCCTAATATGTCTCTATTACGTTGAATTGTACGAATACTAAAGAGAGTATTCTTAATTGAGGGTTGGGTAAGACTGTCAAATATGTGTGTCTGTTATGGTGGAACAAAAAAATTCAATGGTTTCTATCAGAAATTGACACCCAGAGACCTCACCTTGGGAGGTCTTGAGTAAATGAAATTCTGTCGGCGGTAACTTAAAAATTGACAAAAATCTTAAAATGTCACGTGGTCGGATATATGTATTCAACTTTTGACAATCGTTATTTCTAATAGAATTTTTTTATCTAGATAACTTTGCTCACTAGTAGCGACAACTAAGCATGGGGACTGGACTTTGATCCAAAGCTATGAATTATTTCCAATAGGATTTTGCATTAGCCTTGCATACTGATAGGCTCCCTGCATATTATATGGGAATTAAAAGTAGCTAATGGAATATATGTGTACTAATCTACCCACTGAAGGAAATACTGGTGTGGTGTTATATTAGTAGGATCGAGTTGGGTCTAATCAAGCTAGTGTTTATCTTGAAAATGCACGTCGCTTTACTTCTGAATCAGTATGGTTTAACCCTTACTTATAGGCTACAATGAGTCAAAACTGGTTTACGTAAAGGTAATAAAATCACCCGTTCTTGGTACGTGACATTTTATTATTTTTATTGTTAAAAGTAAATCGTTTTTAATCGATGTTTGACCAGCTTCTTGTAATCTGAACAAGTAAAATGTACATTGTTGTCTGTATTGAAATTGTATATTATTACATTTTTGACATCTATGAAAATGAATATAAACTATAATTGATTTATTAAACTGTGTGCAGACCTTATGAACAATGGTTTTGGTCAAACTACCTATCTCTTTAAAGTCAAAGTCATAAAGTTAAATAATTTATTTCAAGGTTATTGAAAGGCACTTTGAAGTAAACATTTAAAATAATTGATTCTAATCTAACTATGATGGTTAGCATAGCCAATCAACTGTTTGTGAAACAGTTTTGATTAAGTCTTTGCACAGCCTAAGGGCAAAACTTTGACTAACTTAAAATAATTTTAGATAAAAAGCTTTAATTGGTTGTATAAAAAATTTCAGTTTAATTAATAATTTTATGAAACTTTAAAAAAAAACACCAAAAGCGCAGTACGTTAACGTGTAATAAATGACGGATTCGTTAGTAGCTGTTTGATTAGGTAGCTGAAAATCGTGAGTACAATTCTTGCAGGTAATAAATATTGCCATAAGCATAGAATATAATGTATGAGTAACTTGACTTACTGACTTTTTATCTCTTTAAAGATACAAATATAATTTATCATCATCGTCACTGACCTCTTTTTTGTATGGGACCAAGAATACGTAAATATTGGTTTATCTAATATGTTCAATTTAAGTACAGTACATAACACCTACAAGAGTACCTAACTAACTTTAGGAACGTCTTACTATACTTACTTCCAAAATGGCACCATAACTCGTAAAGTCTATTATAAAGACGTACAACATAATACCTCATAATAAATAAATCCATGCAGATATTAAAACCCTATTCCTATGAATTCTCCACCGAATCACATTTGTGGACCGCATAAAGGCCATAACCACGGCTCATAAAACCCTGATATATATATCAACATTTACACAAAAGACGGTAGGTAGAAACACCTTATTGTTCTATGACCCAACGTTTTTTAGGGTTCCGTACCCAAAGGGTAAAAACGGGACCCTATTACTGAGACTCCGCGGTCCGTCTGTCTGTCTGTCTGTCTGTCCGTCTGTCTGTCTGTCTGTCTGTCTGTCTGTCACCAGGCTGTATCTCATGAACCGTGATAGCTAGACAGTTGAAATTTTCACAGGTGATGTATATCTGTTGCCGCTACAACAACAAATACTAAAAACAAAATAAAATAAATATTTAAGGGGGGCTTCCATACAACAAACGTCATTTTTTTTGCCGTTTTTTACGAAAATGGTACGGAACCCTTCGTGCGCGAGTCCGACTCGCACTTGGCCGGTTTTTTTAAGATAACCTAACGTTAAGTAAGGCCACATTTTGGACCGCCCGCAGTGGCTATGCCTTTGTGGTTGTGGTCACACTATAAATGAAGACAGAAAATCCAAACCACGCTGCCTTAGATTAAAGAAATTTCATAGTTGACTGCATTTAATTAGGCTATAATTTATAGCCTATCCTATGTGATATTCTGATGTATAAGCTATATTACTGTAAATATTCATTAAAATCCGTTCTGTATTAAAGAGTAACAAATATCCTCATAAACTTTCACATTTATAATATTAGTAAGTTAATGGTGGTAATTAAGGGAACGTTGTTTCTAAAAAGTGGTTCTTCTGTCCGTACCTTTATTATGTTAAAACTACAATAGGGTCAAGGCATCTTTTCTGTTTTTGTGAACATTATACATTGGATTAGAGAGGTTAGTTGTGGGTTAATATTGAGTTTGCACCGCACACGTTTATTTTTCCCTTTTAATAAGCTAAAGACTTCTGACCCTATAGATGCAACTATAGAATTGTATTTTTTGAATAATTAATAATTATCGTATTGTTTAGAATTTTATTTTTAGTAGACGTTTAGTTGTTATTATCATTAAATGTGTAAAGTCAGAGCAATCAATTGTTTCCCACTTTTGACCAAAATTCTCAGTCATCTGATAAATCACTAAGGTGGAAACTATCTACTTGTCACATAGATAAATAGACCTTATCGTTTTGTGACATGCAAGTGACAATAAACCATAAACTGCCCTGTCTGTACTTTGGTAGGTGTACACAGTAGTTTAAAAAATAAAACATTTTAATCTTGGTTCCTGTATGTAGTTTTTTGCCATTTTTCGAGTAATAAAATACAAATAATAGGTTTAATAGGTGTTCCGTAATTTCATGTAGAGTCAAATATGTCTTATATTATCTGACGTCATGAGCAATGTTTAATAATAAAAATTAATTTTGAGTTTGAGAAATGAGAATCTAGACGTTGTAGTATGTCTATGACCTGGATTAAGACATAGGATAGCATGTTCATAGGCAATTAAATAGATCCCTTCGGATAGCAAAGTTTGTTATTACGTTCATAAAGAGATGCCGTTAAGGTTCGTGTACATCTTTTGCCACAAAGCCTGTTTTATCCAAAAGTTATACCTTGGGCCGTCACCCACTACATTAAGGTACAGCAGTCATTAATACTACCAATAAACCCTCAATTGCCCCGAGGGAAATCTTTTAGCCGGTTCGACGACGATTAGTCTTTTGTAAGTAGATTCTTCTGTTATGATTTGCTGCTATGTTCTGCGAATTTGTTGAAATTTATAGGTTAGTAAAATATTAAGCGGAATGCTTTTTTTTTTTTTACTCTACCCAGATACCTATTGTGTTATATGAAGTCCGCATGGGTGGTTTTCTTCAGAAAGATCAGGGGCAAGATAGTGGTCAAGCGCAAGCCTATCAACAATCAATAAAAAAAGGGGCGTAGTACTCACAACTGGCGTGCTTGTATGACCAGATAAATGAACGGTCGGCTAACAGTCTAGGTATCGGCTTCTAGTCTAACCGGCTATAGCTGAATACTAGAATTTATCGTCACAAAATAAGCAGACAATAGGTAATCTAACCAAGTAAAATCGAATAATGTATGCAATTTGCAATATGCATATTAGTGGCAGTTACTACTCGAAGAAGCGGACTTAAATGTTTCTATATCAGTTCGCAGTTTAACTACGCTGTTGAATAGAGCTTCTGGCTTATTACACTTCTAGTCATCGTTAGGCTCTAAATGAACGAACCCTGTAGACTTGACCTGACTAACGATCTAAAAGTTAATACTTGTTACAGCCCCGTTTAACATAATTATAAAGTTAACCCTCTATGGCATTCTGCCAAACGGAGACAAATTGTAAACACCTCGAGTTTCTGCCTGTTAGGCCCTGTTTCCTTGGAAAATTTAGTGGTTTTCCTGTTTTTAGCTGGTTATACATGGAATGGTACAAATATAAATTAAACAAAAATAATTATGTTTTTTTTTATTCAGTTCCAGAATACAGGGTTACATTAAAAATGTATCGGGATCTTATTATGACAAAACAAAACAGGGTTTTTTACTCAATTACACTTTAAGTACTTAACTGTATTAACTAATCAAGTTAATTATATTGTGTATTATAACAGTGATGTTTCACTGCTTAATTTCATTTGACCTGTGGATTTGGACATTTGTAGCTGATGCCATTGTCAAAAAATTGGCTAGCCATAAATTATTTTGAGCTTCAATGAACTGCACAGAAATAGTCACACAAAAAGTACTGCAAACATTAAAGCAATTGTTACAATATATTTTATTCATCTTTCGTATTCCAGGTTTTCATACTAACATCCCTATTAGCGTGTGAAGAAAATGTTCTATGTGTTTTAATATTGTAAGTGTGTAGGTACTTAATGATATCGTTTGTAACGGAGGCATTTTAATGAGGAGAAAATATGTTCTTGGTGCCGAGTTAATTATATTTTTAATTTATACTGCTTTGCACGAGTGTTTACGGGTTAAGTTTTAAGCGGTAGTAATTTTGATGCAATTTGTTGTTAATTTTTGTTGCGCTAAACTACAGGAACATTCGTCTTTTTCAAAATATGGTAGTCATCAGCCTTTTAATGTTCCCACTGCTGGGACACACGCCTCCTCTCTGTGAGAAGGAATGGGCCTTAATTTACCACGCGGACTTAGTGCGGGTTGATGATAGCACTTATTATACTTTTGTTGCTTCGTCCTTCGAGATTAGATAACATTGTAGTAATACGTCTAGAGTACCGCCTTTCATCCACTAAGTTTTTTTTTTTTGTGGGTATTTTGTTTTCCTATTCGTTCTGCTTGTACTGTCACTCATTCGCGTTTTAGTGTTTCGCCGATCACCACATTATTTTACCTGTGTCGTTAAAAAGTGCAACAAGATGCCGAAAAGTTAGTCACAATAACGACGACAGTGATTATTTAAGAAGGAAACTGCGGAAACTCCAAAAGAAAATGAAGAAACACGACCAACGGACGCGTGTTCGAATTTGTTCCGGAAGCAGTAGCTCGTCGGCGAATGTTATTATATCGCCAGTGCTATCGGATCATGAAGGTAAGCTGAAGTTGAGATTACAATAAAGAAAAGATATTGTGAATAGTTTTTGGGACTATATCCGTATCATAATTTGACACACCGTCATATTCCAAATAAGTAGTGTTGTGGACATCTTATGGGGGTGTTACCTTCACACAATTTGGGATTCCCAATTAATTGGGAAAAAATATAAGTACCTATCTTTAGGTGCCTATTAGTGATTGTGTACATTTGAAAGGAATGTTACCTTCACATTAATTAAGGGTAGTAGTCATGAACTCATGACCTACTTACAAATAGTTACGTAGGAATTTAATACGTATAGAAATAGTGTTGTGGGTAGTTTTTTAGGACTACCACCGCTCTAAAAATTATTAATAACTATGTAGATACCTATCTACCTGCCATTTAAATTCATGTTTTGAATATTGGTAGGGATGATAAACTCGGTGTTGTGGAAAGTTTTTAAGGACTATCGCCGCACTATTTTTATTTGATAACCACCTACATCTGGTAATTATTATATTCCAGATGAAATGGAAGTTCAGCCTGATATTGAGTCGTTCCCGATTATTGATGCTGAAGAGCCCCAACCGGGTACGTCCATTGCAATCACACAGGTCCCTGCTATAGATGCGGTACAGACAGCGCAATCACCATTGCCCGTTGAAGCAGCGCTCGATCATCCTGAACCTGAGCTGGATGAAGAGATTCTGAATCTCTTGGGTGAAACACCTACAAAAGATAAAAAATATGGACCGGATATTAGAAGTGAGTTATCTGTTCGCTGGGAACACATTGCAACCACAGGTTTGACAAAGGATGCCAGAAAGGAGCTACTGGAAAAACATCTTGTTCCAAAAAACTGCACAAAGATTGACGCACCAAAGTTAAATCCCGAAATAAAGGCTGCTTTATAGGAAATGCTTCTCAAAAAAGACAAAGCATTGGAGAACAAACAGGTACAGGTTGCAGCAAGCATATCGTGCATAAGTGAAGCTCTCAATGTTTTGTTTTCTTCAGAACATAAAAACCAGACATTAATAAAATTACTGATCGAAGCCGGTCGACTGTTATGCGATTCACAGCACAACGAATCCATGACGAGACGTAGTTTTATATGTTCGACAGTCAAAAAGGATATTAAAGATCAATTGTTTAATACAGAAATCGATAATTTCTTATTTGGCGAACAGCTGACAGATACACTCAGGGCGGCTAAGGCCATATCAAAATCAGGCGCTGAAATAAAATTAAACACACCGGTCAGAAGACCTGCGCCAGTACAGAGACCGAGACAGGCCCCTGCTCAGCCTTTAAACCAGAGGCCTCCGTTCCCTGTGGGCCGACGCACGGGAGCAGCGAGGAGGCCGGAGCCGGCGCCGCGCCCGCGGCAGCAGCAGCCGCCGCCACCGCCGCCGCGCTCGCAACAGCGCCCCGCCCCGCGGCGCTTGACACGGTACGTTCAGCGGGACGATTGTCCTATTTTTATGACCAATGGCAGTTGATAACCAAAGATCCTGTTATATTATCGTGGATAAGAGGTTACAAGATTCCATTTACTGAACCGGTTTACCAGTCACACGAACCTAGTTCACCTACATTGTCTTCATCTGAAGCCCTTCAATACAGGGTGGCCATCACTAATCTTATAAACAGTGGAGCTATTTCACATTGCGAACCATGTGAAGGACAGTTCCTCTCTAGTTATTTCCTTATTAAAAAACCCAACGGTAAAAACAGATTTATATTAAACTTAAAGTCCTTAAACAATCACATAATGACAGAACATTTTAAGATTGAAGATCTGAGAACAACATTAAAATTAGTGTCGAAGAACAGTTTCATGCTCACCCTGGATTTGAAAGATGCTTATTTTCTTGTCTCAATACATCCGACCTGCAGAAAGTACCTACGTTTTAAGTACGCAGGTAAAACTTACCAATTTAACGTATTACCGTTTGGCCTAAATACAGCTCCATTTGTTTTTACAAAATTATTAAAGCCGGTTATTTGTTTGCTGAGATCATTAGGCTATTTGTCATCTATTTATTTAGATGATATTTGTATGATTTCTAAAGATTATCAAGATTGCCTAGATAATATTTTACAAACAAAAAGTATTCTAGAATCCTTAGGTTTTATTATTAACATTGAGAAGAGCTGTATGGTTCCGAGTAACATTTGCAAATACCTTTTCTTCGTGATAGATACGAAAAGATTTCATGTCAGCTTAACTAAAGAAAAACGACATTTAATAAAACAAGAATTACAATCGTTTCAACTCAAATCTCGCTGTAAAATAAGACATTTTGCACGCTTAGGCCTCCTCACTTCATCATGCCCCGCAATTCAGTACGGTTGGCTTTACACCAAGCAAATGGAAAGATGCAAATACCTTGCATTGTGTCAAACAAGTAGTTACGATAGCCACATGTCACTACCACAGTATTTGCAGGACGATTTTTCCTGGTGGTTAAAATCGATTAATGACGCTGTCAATCCCATAAGACAAGACACCTACTCGCTAGAAATATTTTCAGATGCTAGCAAAAAAGGGTGGGAGGCAGCATGCGGTGAGGAGACCGCCAGTGGCCAGTGGAGTAGTTCAGAGTGTACCAAACATATAAATTATCTAGAACTTCTTGCAGCTTTCTTGGGCTTACAAATATTTGCAAAAGAATTAAAACATTGTCAGGTCTTACTACGTATAGACAACACAACTGCTATTTCGTACATCAACCGTATGGGTGGATTAAGATTTCCACATCTAACCGAAGTCACACAATCTTTGTGGCAGTGGTGTGAAGCTCGCGGTATATTCGTGTTCGCTTCATACATAAGTTCACAAGATAACGAAATAGCGGATGCGGAGTCCAGATTTCATCCCGATACCGAATGGGAGATCAGGGATCATGCTTTCAAAAAGATTGTACAGACTTTTGGTCAATCAGAAATTGATCTTTTCGCATCCAGAATAAATAATAAATGTGAAAAATATATCTCATGAAACAGAGACCCTGGAGCATTCGCTGTGAATGCTTTTACTTTGAATTGGAAAGATCTTTCTTTTTACGCATTCCCTTCTTTTGCGATTATTTTAAAAGTATTAAGAAAAATAATAACTGATCAGGGCGAGGGTATTGTAGTGGTCCCGTTTTGGCCCACGCAACCTTGGTTTCCACTTTATCAAAAACTTCTCTGTTCCGAAGTGCTTCAGTTTACACCCTCTGATAATGTGTTATTGTCTATTGCCAACAGTCTCCCCAAGCTCACGTTGATTTCAGGGAAGTTATCAGGACGGCTCTACGGAACAGAAGAGTACCACCGTCAGCTTTAGATGTTATGATAGCTTCCTTGTCTAACAACAATAAAACAATACGACGTTGCTATTCGACGTTGGGTCAACTTTTGTAAAACTCACAATATTGAAGTACACGAGGCGTCAATTCCGATGGTTATTTATTTTCTCACTGATTTATTTAATTCCGGCTTACAATACGGATCATTAAACAGTCATCGCTCTGCTCTGTTTTGATCTTAGGATCGAGAGTGGGGTCTGATGACCGCGTTACTAGGCTATTCAAAGGTTTCTACAGACTTCGTCCTCCAGTTCCTAAATATAATATCACCTGGGATCCCTCAATGGTTCTAGTTTATTTATCAAAATTGTACCCAAATAGTCTTTTAAGTTTGGACCAATTGACCAAAAAGACTGTAACATTGCTCACGCTAATAACGGCCCACAGAGTGCAGACTATCAGCAAAATTACGCTGAACAGTATAACTGTTAATGAACAGCATATTTTAATTAAAATAACTGATTTAATAAAGACATCTCGCCCCGGGTCAGTTCAACCCTGTCTAAATATTCCGTATTATAAAGACCGACCGGAAATATGTCCGGCTGAAGCGTTAGTAGCTTACATAGATCGGACCAAGTCTTTGAGAAACAATTTGAGTAGTCTATTCCTTGCTATTAAAAAACCTCATAAACCAGTATCTACAAATACCATCAGCCGGTGGATAAAAGAGATACTAACATTTAGTGGAATTGACACCTCAATATTTTCTGCCCACTCCACCAGACACGCAGCAACCTCGGCCGCTCACAGAGCTGGCGTCAATATTGACACGATACGAAAAACAGCTGGGTGGAGTGGCAGCTCCAATGTCTTCGCTAGATATTATAATAGAGATATTCAATGTGAACAATCTGATCATTTTGCTTTTTCAATCCTAACCTCTGATTAATGCATATTGTTTGAATATAATATAAATGTAATTATTTTAAATTACTTACACAATTAATGTGAACTTAAAGTTTAGTTTTATAAAAACAATAAGTGTATTGTTTGATTATTATATTAAGAATAACTGAGTACTTATCAGGGTTTTAATATTTCACCATCTTTCAAAATCTACAATGTTATCTAATCTCGAAGGACGAAGCAACAAAAGTATAATTGGAGATTAAACGAACTTACCTGAAGTGAAGTTCTATCCAAATTATACGAGTTGCTTCGTCCGAAGAGATTAGTTCCCTCCCAACCCCATGACTCCCAATAAGTAAAGTGAAATATTAAAAAGGTTCCAGGCTTTCAACTAAATGAGTGACAGTACAAGCAGAACGAATAGGAAAACAAAATACCCACAAAAAAAAAAAGTTAGTGGATGAAAGGCGGTACCTAGACGTATTACTACAATGTTATCTAATCTCTTCGGACGAAGCAACTCGTATAATTTGGATAGAACTTCACTTCAGGTAAGTTCGTTTAATCTCCAATTATAGTCGTGTGAAAAGTGTAAAATGTACAAAAATTGTGTAAAGATTCTGGTTTTATTTTGACACCTGCTGATTTCAGAAAGTAGAATCCTTTCTTACTTTCTTTTACAACACTGTGGTATTGCAAGGGTTAGTCGGTTACTTACATTAGCACTTTACCTACCTACCTACTTACATATAAATATTTTAGAATGCTTTCAAAATGTCATTAAAGAATCCAGAGTTTGTTTTAGCATATTATCTCAGATTTAATTAAATACAAAGTTTGAGAAAGTGAATTTTAAAACCAGTCTCTCCGTACATTTGTAAGAAAGAAGAAATAATTTATGGTCACAGAACTTTAACAAGAACAAATTCCCACCAACCGTCAAGTCTTTACCCCATTTCGACTAGCTACCTCTCATCGCTTACCCCACTCTAGAAATTATTGAATTTGTCTACATTCACGGAGGCTCTTAAAATTTAAGTAGAGAATAACGCAGCGCAATTTAGTTCCACCAATTACTAAGTTATTTACGCAAAGAAAGTGCCTAAGGCTTCTAAAGGGTGGGAAAACCTAGGTGTAGTGAAATTGCGTAGTGAAAATATCGATGAACGATCATTGGATTAAAATTATCGATTAAAGATTATTACCTGGTTATAGAGTGTCTCTTAATGTTACACCTTGTTGGTTTGGTGTTCGTAAATGCTAATGTTGTGTTCTGTAGAAATTGCCATTGGGATTTTCCTTAGAAAATCTCAGTCTAAATTCGTAGCATACTTTTTTCGAGTTTCGAACAAAATTTAGGAGTTTCAATCGATACTGAAGATATACCAGCTTAAAAAGTTTTATTCTTACATTAGTAAGTTAGCATCGGCTATAGCTAACTTATGACATTATTATTACCATGACCTTGTCCCAATTTATTTAGGGTCTTCTTATTTCATACGAGTTCTTATCTATTAATCATCATCTCAATAGTCCTCTCTCTATAGCGATATCTTTCACACTGTCCATCCATCGCCTTTTTGATGTTCCCCTCCTCTGGAGGAGCGGCTCAGAAGGACGGTTATACCGTCTACATTATTTCAGATAAAATGCTTGCTTATTTTGTGTCGATACTTTTTTTGATATACCCTAAGGCTTACCCTTAATTGTATACTTGTAAAAGGATAAATAAGTTCTGTGCTTGTTTTCAAATTCAACTCACCCTGAGTTGAATTTTCGGTCCAGACTGTTTATTATTATTGGGTAGCTCCTTTTTCGTCTTATTTTATTGTTCGGTAATTGCTTGCCTAGTTTTTTTTTGTTGTGTTCAGTTTTTTGCCATTGTAAGCTTTTTTATAAGTTGTTGAAAATTTTGTGTTTTAAAATTCAAAACCGTTTAACGAAATAATGGTTTGCGTAATGAAAATAGTTACCAGGTAACAATCACTGACTTAATTACCTACCCATCATTCAGCCTGTCTATTATGTAAACATTTCATCGAGAAAACTTAAGTTTGTCACTGTCATTCAGCCTGGGTACCAACGTTTTCACTGGAACTCTTTAAAAAAAACTAATTTCTCTATATTTAACCTTTTACAGCAACATGTAGGTTAATAAATGTCAATTACTATCCTTAAGAATGGTTCGTCATCCATCTTTAAAACTTAAAATACAGTCCTCTGACAACTTCAAACCAATTAATACAGAAATCATAAAACTAATAGACTCCTGCACTATTTTAATGAAAGCAATTCTCAGATTTACCCTCAAAGCCAATCTATTAAGAACAGAACATAGGCTAAAAATAATAAAAATCACGTTTTAATTACCACTTCGGTCTTAACTGGCTTTTCCTCGATGGTTTTTTGAATAGAAGGACCGAGTTGTAGTTATAAAGTCTAGTAAAATTGTTTGTGATAAGCACTTGTTTCATTTGTGGTAGAAGACATTTTTGAAACGAAATCACTGACTACCAGGATAAATTATGAATCATAACAAAATATTAAATATTCTATGTATAGCAAATTGATAAGTTATTTAGAATACGGGTCTTTTTAGTTTTGCTGGATAAAAAATTAGTACTTATTATCTACGTATAATCCAAAAGCCTACAGCGCGTTCACCTATCCAAAACATGACCGATTGACCGTGGTATGTGTTTATTAACATTTCATTTCATTTCAATCTTGTCAATTTATCAATAATGTACTGAAATCACCAAATTTATAATTATATTCAAATCAATTATTAACTATTATCAATCTCTTTATGCAGTTTTTAGTTTTTTATTATGAGCCCTTTTCCTTCTCCCCTTTGTATGTAATTTTGTTTTGTTATTAGTCATAAGATTAGAAATATTCAGTTGTATATTTTATTAAGTTAATAAAAAAAAATATTATCAAATATGTTTCAATTATTAACTATTATACATTTTTATCAAATCATTTAATCAATTTTATATATAGTCCATAATTAAATAAGTTATATGTTTGTTATTATCAATTTAACAATTTTACATCTAATTTAATGAATTAACTGATAATCTAATTTGTATATGTTGTGTTCACCTATAAGTGACATGTTTGCACGGAATGATGTGTTATGTATAATTGTGTGTAAGTTTTTCTGTAAACGTGTAGTTGGTCTATCAATAAATAAATTAACCTTTTATGTGCGCAGTTTTTTCCGTCTCTAGTTACATTTTGTATAGTAAATATTTTATTAATAAGCCAACATTCTCTTCTATACCAATATTATAAAGAGGAAAGATTTTTTTGTTTGTTTGTACCGAAAAGGCTCCGAAACTACTGGACCGATTTTACAAATTCTTTCAATAATAGCAAGCTACATTATTCTTGAGTGACATTGGCTATTTCTACGGGAGCGAAGCCGGGGGGCACAGCTTGTAAATAATATAACACCACGGTGCAGACCACAGCTTTTTCCCAATTGCAAACTTCAAGTCTATTGCATAGTTGGCGCAAGTCGTGGTCGCCACTGTTGATTCTGGCTTTCAGGAGTTGCAGTGGTTTGGGAATAGTGCGGTGGGATTGTCCCAAAAAAAAAAAAAAAAAAGTCGTGGTAAGTACAGTCGGTATCAAAAGTTCAGCAATTTTAGCATCCACATAGTCCTAAACATTCAAAGTATCCATCATCTAATGATTATTAGCTCGTATGATCCCACTGCTGGGCAATGGTCTCTATCTGTTATATCCAGCTTTTTCGATCCAGGACTAAAGCGGGCCACTGCTCGTTTGCTTGGTCCAGCTCGTCCCGCCATCAACGGCGTTACAAAAGTTTGCACATTATTTTGAGCACGTTGAGTTTCAATTCAAACTGATCACACAAGTGTACACCTAGCCAAAATGCGCCAATACGAGTGAAGAATTATTTGAACACATGGCGTGATCTTATTCCTATCTATATCTCTGTTGACTATACACTGACATATTTGAGAAGTTTCGTTCATGTTACTGAGATGCTGTGGCGAATATGTAATGAGGGTTGCAAGTAACTTGGTAACTCAAAACTTTAAAATTGAAAGCCATTTTTGTCATTTATGCCTTCGTATTCTGCTCCTTAGAAAAACACTTTTTTAAGTCTCTAAGGCAGTAAGTACTGCTCTTGTTTATTATATCTAAGGTACAGCTATTCTGTAAAGATCACTTAGAACTTCACTCAAGTGAGCACATATAATTAGAAAGTGAACTCATTTGTTTTAAATGTTGATTTACTGTTGAAACAAACGAGTTCGCAAGTTCTAATCGAGCCACCGCCGTTTGAATATAGAAGTTATATTTAGAGAGACAATTTGAGTCATAGAATGCAAATAAGTTGGCGACCTACATTGTCTATGGATAAAATATAGAGGTTTTTTGGTTGCCTAACGTATGTTGAATTAACTGATGACCTATTCACACCCACAGAAACAGAAAATAAAATACAAAACACATAATTATTTATAATTCCGTACAGCAGTTCAATATACAATGAACAAGCGAACGACAAAACATCATAAAAATACTCTCAAACAAACCAAGCCAAACATTTCTTGGCGTTTATTTATAAAATCTAACGAAAATAAAGATACAATCTTCAACAATGTGCCATAAAAGTCACACGCTGAGACAAAACGACTAACAAAAGATACATAAATATATTAAACAGAATATTAAAAAATATTTTATAATTATTAAATTATAAAAATATCTTATTTCCGAGTCATGGCTTAAACCCTGTCTCCCTTCTATTAGTTACTCTCTTCCTGTCGACCTAAATAATTCCAAATTACTCCTAGGCGTTTATTATTGCCCTTCCTTGCGTATCAATTTCTTCTCATCTTTTGAAAAGCTCTTATAAATGCTTATCCCTTCTTACAGTCATAGCATAATCATGGGTGACTTTAATACTTGTCTCTTGAAGAAAGACCATCGTTCTTCTACACTGAGTAATGTTTTGTCTTCTAGTAATCTTTCTATTCTTCCACTTAGTGCTACTCAAGATTTTCCTAACTCTACTCCTTCACTTCTTGATTTGATCTTCGTCTCTTCTCCTGACTGCGTCGCTAAGCATGGCCAATGCTCAGCCGATGCCTTTTCTTATCATGATCTGATTTTTCTTTCATATAAAATTCGTCCACCTAAAGCTAAAGCCAAAACTCTCATGCAGCGCAATTTTGGTGGTATGGACGTTGACAGTCTTTGTAAGGATGCCAGCAACATAGATTGGTCTTCTCTATTTGCCTCTACTTCAGTCGAGTAGCAAGTTCTTACGTTCACGACTAAACTTGTTGAGCTTTACGACCATCACGCTCCTGTTTGGGCAGTTAAAGTAAGGCATTTGCCAGCGCCATGGCTGACAGAGGAAATTAAAATTATCATGAAAAAAAAAGCTACGGCAAAAGCCAAATTTAAGCGTCGGCCTACTGACGCTAATAGGGAAAGAAATGTCTCAATCCGTAAACACTGCAATAAGGTGTGTAGGAATGCCAATCGCCAACATATTCATGATTCTGTCCAAAATGGGGACGCTTCCAAAGTTTGGAAATTTCTAAGGTCACTGGGGGTCGGTAAATCCAGACAAAAAACTATCCGTAAAGATATAAATATTGACGCAATGAATAATCATTTTACTGTTTCGTCCAATTTTGATAGGACAACTAAATTAAATACATTGAATCATCTTTCATCTCTGCCGACACCCAGTTATTCTCCATTTGTTTTTGGTAAATTTTCTGCATGTGATGTTAAGAAGAGCATACTATCGATTTCGTCAAACGCAGTAGGAAGCGACTGTATCAGCCGTAAAATGCTACTGCCGGTGCTAGACACTATTCTGCCCGTAATTTGCCACATCCCCAATTTTTCTGCGTCTAGCAGTGTTTTTCCAAGTTCATGGAAAGATGCTCAAGTAATTCCTTTACCTAAAAAGTCCAATCCCACATCCTTCTCTGAGTATCTTCCAATATCCGTCTTGCCATTCCTATCCAAAGTCCTTGAACGGTTAATCCACAACCAAATAAGCACGTTTCTCTCCAAAAATAATCTCCTTAACCCCTTCCAGTCCGGCTTCCGCCCTGGTCATAGCACAACTACAGCGCTTCTGAATATTACGGACGATATAAGGTCTGCCATGGAGATGGGTAATCTTACAGTTTTGGCTCTACTGGATTTCAGTAATGCCTTTAATACCGTGGATTTCGATGTTTTACTTGGCCTCCTTTGCGCTCTTAACATATCTCCATCGGTTGTTGAATGGTTTCATAGTTACCTGTTTGGTCGCCGACAACGTATTTGCATTGGGGAGACCTTGTCTTCCTGGTGTAGTACTTCTGCCGGGGTTCCTCAGGGTGGCGTTCTACCTCCCTTACTTTTCGCAGTTTTATTAACACAATATCCAATTAATTAATTTTTTCCTACCACCTTTATGAAGATGATCTTCAAATTTACACACGATCTCCTCTTAGTAATCTATCTGAGGCTATCTTGACCATAAATAGTGATCTGGCCCGTATATGCGACTGGAGGAAAGCTGATAAATTTTTAGTTCTTGGCGACTTTAACGGCTCCAGATGATGATGGTCAGTCTGTTTGCCCTAGTAATATCCAAGGTCATGTTCAGGTCAATTTGTTTGATAAATTTACCGTCTGCAATATTTCGCAATACAATTCAGACGTAAATGTCAACAATAAAATACTAGATCTAGTTTTATCTAATAGCGAGGTTTTAGTGGCAAGTTGTGCGGATCCCCTGATGCCGGAAGATCCACATCATAGGGCTATCTGTGTGTCTGCTAACTTTGTGGAACTTCATACTCTTCCTGTGCGTCCTCGTATAAAATACTTATACCGGTCGGCCGATTACACGGCTATTCATCTTCGGCTGAGCCAGATCGACTGGGTCAACGAGGTGAGCACTAGGACACTCGAGGATGCCATGGCATTTTTCTATGGCACTCTCAATGAACTACGTGAATCTTTTGTACCTATTAAGATGGTCGTTCCAAGCAGTGTATGCTTATTTTCTCGTGTCTCCTGTGCGGGTCACAAATAAATATTTTTTCTTTCTTTCTTTTCTTTCACCAGATACCCTCCCTGGTTCAGGCAGCCTCTTATAAAAATTTTAAAGGAAAAAGCGAAGTACCATGCAAAATTTAATAAATACGGCAACCTGTCTGATCATGAGTCTTTTGTTTTGCTCCGACAGCGTGCAAAGGAAGTTGAAAGTGAAATGTTTAACTGCTATATTACAAAAATTGAAGAAGACATATTTAAGTCCCCCAAAGCGTTTTGGTCGTACGTTAAATCTAAAAATCAAATAAATGCTTATCCTTCCTTACTAAAATATAGAAATAGCACTTCAAGTATAGGAGAGGATATCTGCAACATGTTTAGCGACTGTTTCTATTCTAATTTTCTCAGTTCTGCTTGTAGTGTCAATGGTGACGACGATCTTTCGGAGGACCACGCGCAGGCTTCAAACTTGCATTTGAGCGATGTTGTTTCGGACATACATTCAGTCGAAGTTAATGAATTAGAAGTGTTTAATCTACTTAAAGGAGTAGACTTAACAAAATCTGCAAGACCAGACAATATTTTGCCTGTTTTTATACTCAACTGTGCCAAAAGTCTGACTGCTCCTCTTTCACTTCTGTTCAGGCGCTCCCTAAATTTGGGTGAGGTGCCTGCAATTTGGAAGTCGGCGTTAATCACTCCGATCCACAAAAAAGGGCCTCGAGACCTTGTGGAGAACTACAGACCCATATCAAAACTATGCATTTTCACTAAAATCCTGGAAAAAATTATCTACAATCAGCTTTACGCTAGTCTTAAACTTAGCATCAGTGACCGCCAACATGGTTTCCAGCGAGGTCGGTCTACAACCACTAATCTCATTTTGTGTGGTGACTACTTGACTGAATGTATGGCTCATCGCACACAAGTGGATGAGAGAGAGCTAGCAGGACATACAACTCGATGTGTCATAGTATTGATGACATTGATTTGTTCTCCACCAGTGTTCCGAAACTAAAAAAAAAAATATGTAAAAACTTCTTTGAAGATCACTGAAACTCTTTAATTCTTTGCGAGGACTTATTTCTTACGTTCTCTTGCCTGTCTACTGTTTCTTGTGCTACCCTAATATTGTCAGTGAAAACTTTTAATTGGCCTTCCTTCCCGTTTTGTCTATTATCTGCTCATCCCTCCCTGCAGTTTAGCTTGAATATATTTAAATGTAAACAGAATGTATTCAAATAAATTCTCAGTTCGGGTTTAATTATTCGCCGTATTCAGATTTATGGAACAAAAATAAAATAAAATAACATTAAAATTTTGAAGTACCTACCTTATTCATTATTTAAGTCCAACTTTCAGGTCAGTATTTATTTAGACTTTAGTCTGAAACATGTATTTCAAACTAAACCGTTTTGATAATCAACTTAAATGGACCAAGTTTTAATTTAGGACGGAGATTCTACGAGCATAGAATTTAGGAGTAGTGAATTAGATTGCGGATCCGAAACTTAGAAAGTAATAATGTAAATGTGGTTGGGTGTTTTGTATTTTCTATGTTACTTATCGACATCACAGCGGAGCAAAAAAACGACGTTTACTAAAAATGTAACCTAGCTAGATCGATTTATCGCCCCCGAAACCTCCTGCATACTACATTTCATGAAAATCGTTGGAGTCGTTGCCGAGTTTCAGATCATATATATATATGTATACAAGGATTGGTCGTTTAAAGGTATATATATAATATGTTGACCAATTTCTATAAAAAACATTGTCGCATTGTGGCGCCGAGCCTCGTAAACCTGCCTGCGGGGGCCAGTGCAGTAGTCCTTTACTTCACTGCAGTGAACTCAGCCTATACTCAGTATATTTTCCTACATACATGCTGAGGTTTTTTCTTTATCCAAAATTCAAAATACTTATCAAGGATTTTTCTTTTCTTTTTCAGGTAAGTTCAGCTGCAGAATATAAATCGAAAGTGAGATGATTATTTGAAAACATAATATATTATACCTTTTTATTGCCTTTCTACCCTTTGTAATAACAGGTTTCTATCTAAATACGTCTCAATAAATGGTCGTAAAAAGTTGAATGATTCATATTGGACTTGTTTAGTTAACTTTAAAATGACTGGTTTTTTGTTAATGAAAAGAGAAATACATGCTTATGTTAAAACTTACTTTAATGTACCTAATTACAGAAAGAGGAAAAAACAGAAATTACAGGATAAAAAAACTTAGGTACGTTCATACAACTTACTGCGTTGTGAGTGTCGTGATTTGAAAAACTTAGACCGAACCGTATGGACAGTTTCCACGAACCCATCATTGTATTCGTCCACGGAGCTACCTAGGCACTCGAAACGATTCTGGAGTTCGAGCAGAAAGCTTTCGGGGTTTTCAATCTGAATCTGTGCTGAACGGAGCGTAGACTTCATCAGTGTTTATAAGGTTATCCTATCCTATCCTATCAGCCAAAAGACGTCCACTACTGGACATAGGTTTCCCCCAAGCGTCGCCACATTGACCGGTCCCGTGCGTCCCGCATCCAGCAGATTTTTATTAGGTTATATGAAGTTGAAATTCCTACGAAAATTTAACTCTGTGGTCAAGTCGTATTCAAAGTGCTCTCCAGTAATGATGTTCTCTGGTCTTAAGTTCCAAAATGTACGGGATTGATATGCGCTACTAATAATGACAAGTGGGCAATTCATATATAAAAGACAAAAGACAAAAGACAAAAGATATTTATTTCAACTGGGCCACCAAGCGGCACTTTTGAATGTCACAATTTAAATTTAAATGGAATACAAGTTGATTCTACCGTGCATTCGGAAAGTAGCTAGTTATGGAGAAGAATGCACAAGAAACTCCATACTTACTCTTTAAAAAAAAATGATTCTACCGTGCATTCGGAAAGTAGCTTGTTATGGAGAAGAATGCACAAGAAACTCCATACTTACTCTTTTAAAAAAAAATGATTCTACCGTGCATTCGGAAAGTAGCTTGTTATGGAGAAGAATGCACAAGAAACTCCATACTTACTCTTTTAAAAAAAAAAATGATTTTTACAATATTTAGGTACATGAGTACATACATTAACAAATTCACATATGTGAGGACAATGCACCCAGAATAGCACTACACACTATACTATGTAAAGGTATAAAGTATTAAAAGTACTCACACATGTACTGTGCAGTTATACAATAGGTACTAGAAAAACATCAACATCCGAAGCAGTTGAGTTATGACCAATCCCAACTGACGGCGCCCGTTCACGAACATGACGCATGAATCGGCAACACCCAGCTCAACCATCATGAAGGGAACCAAATGATCCAACACACGCGCCACCATCAGAGAGACATTTGAGAGAGCATGACACACTCAACTGCCAGGGCACACACAAGTCAACGAACGACACATAGGTATAGCAAATGGTAGATTTACAGTTGGGTACATAGTACCCACACACGTGCTGTGCAGCTATACAATACTAAAAGAAATCGAGTCTATACAACACACATAAACATATCATTTGTTTTTGCGCCCTAGTGGTTGTGGAGCAGGACTAGCATTGAGCCAAGCATTTTTATCAGTGATATAATCCCCCAACTTATAATATGCCTGCCTGCATAGTGTGCGTTTTATACAATTTTTAAATTTCGTCTCATTCAGTTCTAGAATATGGGGAGGAATTTTATTGTAACATTTCGTACAGTACCCCATGAAAGATGAGGCCACTTTTGCCAGTCTGAAACCTGGTTGAACTAATTGGTCCCTATTTCTAGTAATGTAATTATGTCTGTCTCCGTTTTTACTAAAAAGATGTAAATTCTTTCTCACGTACATGATGTTTTCATAAATATATTGACAAGGAACCGTCATGATGTTAATGTCCTTAAACAGTTCCCTTAGAGAATCACGGCGGCGAAGATTGTAAATCGCTCTGATGGCTCGTTTTTGTAGAATAAAAATAGACTCAATGTCTGCAGCCCTTCCCCATAGAAAGATACCGTAAGACATTATACTATGAAAGTAACTAAAATAGACTAGCCTAGCGGTATCCACATCAGTAAATTGACGAATCTTTCTGACAGCATAAGCTGCCGAACTCAGCCGCCCCGCAAGTGATACTAAATGAGGACCCCATTGTAACCTTGAGTCTAGCGTGATCCCCAGGAAAACCGTTTTATCGACGAATTCGAGCTTCTCCTTGTTTAATATAATGTCACAATCAGTACTTTTGACATTTGGCAACGAAAATTTTACGCATTTGGTTTTTTTACCATTTAATACTAAATTATTGGCAGTGAACCAATCCTGAACCTGCCGTAGCGCGTTATTTACGTCGTCAACCTGACAAGTACGTCTATTTACTTTAAAAACTAAAGATGTGTCATCAGCAAATAACACCATATTTAGTTTGCCCTCGAATAAATGGGGTAAATCGTTTATGTATATTAAAAATAAGAAAGGACCTAAAATTGAGCCCTGGGGTACCCCCATTTTCACATTTAACCCCGACGAATTCACACCGTTTATTTGAACTAATTGTTGTCTATCACTCAAATAAGATTTAATCAAACTTAACGCTGATTGACCTAGCCCGTAATGCTCAAGTTTCAGAAGTAATGTTTCATGATTAACGCAATCAAACGCCTTCGACAGGTCGCAGAAGATACCTATGGCATCCTGCGACTCTTCCCACGCATTAAATATGTGTTTTAATAGGGTGACACCAGCGTCAGTTGTACAACGTCCTTTGGTGAAACCATACTGTTTATCATGTAAGATGTTATTCGTATTAAAATGAATGAGCATTTGATTTAGCATTATCTTCTCAAATACCTTGCTGAAAACCGGCAACACGGATACTGGTCTATAATTATTTGAGTCTTTACTGTCCCCGGATTTAAAAAGTGGTATAACCTTACTATATTTCATTAGATCCGGAAAGACTCCTTGATCCACACACAAATTGAAAATCAAAGCTAAGTACGGCGCTATAGTCTGAATAATGGAGGTACAAGTTTTGATGGACATTCCCCATAGATCTTCGGTCGGTTTTATCTTGATTTGCTTAAAAGCTTTTATTACTGTTAAGGGGTTTATATGTGAAAAGTTAAATTCATTGGGGCAGGCTGAAACGTTCGCGTTTAATAATCCAAAAGCGAGCGAGGGCGAAGAATTTAAGGTTTCAGTAGTTTTAATTGGGATGTTGGTAAAGAAATTTACAAACTCTTGAGCAACTGTTTTGTTATCTCTAATAAGTCCGTGTGTGGTCTCAAGTGTGTAATCATTATTATTTCTTTTATTCCTGTTCGTTTCATTGTTTATAATTTGCCAAACCGTCTTGATTTTATTTTCTGCTAATTTAACCTTATTGCTAATGTACAAGGCCTTAGCTGCCTTACATGTATTTTTAAAAATTCTTGAGTAAGTAGCAACATACTTATTAAACGTTTCAGTATTAATAAAAGGCTTAAGGCCGTAAAGTTCGTAAAGTTTTTCCCTACTTTTTCTAAGTCCTGTAGTCGCCCAGTCACTGAATAAAAACTTAGGGCATATAGTTTTAGTTTGCTTCTTAAAAA
This sequence comes from Orthosia gothica, assembly GCA_949775005.1. Taxonomy (NCBI): domain Eukaryota; kingdom Metazoa; phylum Arthropoda; class Insecta; order Lepidoptera; family Noctuidae; genus Orthosia; species Orthosia gothica. The sequence goes on from OX459036.1 coordinate 25,676,626, forward strand.
TTGAATTGAAATCTTTTTGAACCACTGAAAAAACTTCATCATACAAAATATTACCATCATTCACTGTGAGGTCCTGATCTCTTAACTTATTGATTAAAGTGCTGTGAAATTTATTTAATTTACCGGATGTTATTGGTCTGGATTGAATCTGCACTTTTTGTTTTAGCATAATGGACTCAAAGGCCACCAGTAGCCCACTATGATCCGAAGGCAAATAATTAATAATGGCCTTGTCAAAGTAGTTGCAGCAACAAAAAACATTATCAATACATGTAGCAGAAGTCAATGTAGTTCGTGTTGGTTCCATAAATACATGTGACAAATTAAATGATTTAAAGAGATTTAATAACCTACTGCTATCTGAATTTTCTTCTATAATATTAATATTAAAATCACCACAGACAATTACTTGTTTATTACCAATTGCAAGTTTAGCCAAAACATCTTCCATTACTGACTCGAATATAGAGTAGTTTTTATAATCAGGGGGTCTGTAAACGCACACTATGACATGCTTATCCAACTCAACACAGGACAGTTCAACACTATGTTCAACTGATAGGTCTACTATATCTTTACGGGGTTTTGATTTAATACCATTTTTAATTAATATAAGTGAACCCCCATGCAACATAATATTTCTGTTAAAACAGCTGCCCACAGTATAATTTTCATAATTGATTAGCATTGCATAATCTTTCAGCCAATGCTCAGTAAAACAAACAATTTCGAACCTTGTTTTTTCCAAAAACAGTTCGATTTCTAATTGCTTCGAAGAAAAGCCCTGAATATTCTGATGGAATAATTTCAGAGAATTCTGCTCAGACCTATTCTTGAAATTAAATTTTTGCGAGCAAGAAGGTTTTTGAAGGTGGATATACTCTTATTTATTCTGTTATTGGTACCGTCCCTTGTCCTATCAACTAGTTTAAAGAATAAATATCAATAGCATCTTTGCTAACGTTATTCAAGGTATTAACCACCTTTAAATTAGTACTATTACTAATATCAATAATTATTGGATACTTCGACATACTACTTATGTCTGAGTTTATTGTATAAGATAATAGCCGAGCTATTTGATGTCTTACCCTAAGAGGCAGATACAAAGTATTGCCTGTCGACTTTAATTTATCAACAAAAATGTTGATGTCAAAAAAAACTAGTTTGTCACTATAGTGACTCACAAGAAAGTGCAGATGCTTATTAAGCATGTGAATGTGATTATTTTGTCTATTTGACAATTTATCTAAGTAAGGGAAGGCACACAAAATAATTTTATTGCAATTTAACTTTAACATCTCTTTTACATACTCAGTGATGTCATCTTTTTTTACATTTTTACTATTACCTACAAATACAGTTATATTGGTATATGGTTTATATAAATTCTTTGTCACAGATTCCATTATTTTCTTGTAAGATGACCCGGGCATGCAATAATTAAAAGTGGAATGATGCTGACTGCCATTTATTAATTTACCTAAACCCCTTCCTACACCATCCGAAAACATAACCGAATGAAAACCTTCGTAACTATGACTAAATAACAAGCCAGCACTCTCAGGCCGGTCTACTTGAGGCAAAGCCTGTACTATATTAGATATGTCTTGTACGAAGACACTATCTTGAGGCACCCTCTCAGCTTGGACTGGGTCCTCCGTAGCATCAGGCTGGACTGCAACTAGGTTTGAGACTGTCTGGCAGTTACACTGACACAACACTAACTCATTTGCGGCCAAAATGTGTTCCTTTATTTGTAATTTTGAATTTACATATTTATTGTAAAGAGAACTAAGTCTGTTCTCAAGTACCTGGATTTGTGTCTGTAAGCGGTGTGTGTCAATCTCATAGATATTTTTGCTGTCTTCTAATTTAATTTCATAATTATTTAATTTATTAAGTAGGTCAACACGTTCTTTCCTGAGTGGAATATTTTTAATGAAGAACTTGTGTTGTTTCCTAAACTTGTTACAATTTCTTATTAGTCTATTTAGTTTTGCATATTTCTTAAGTTTCTTATGACTAACTTTGTTAAAAAATTTCTGATTTGAAAAAGAATCTTCAGTTAAGTCAATAGTAGGTATTGAAACAGGCTTACAATTAGATTTAATAAGTTCATCATACAAATGGCAAGTTGCATCAACCTGGGTTGACTCCTGTTCTTTTTGTAATTTTAAAATATGAGTATTTGCATGAATCAGTTCTTGTTCAAGATCCCTAACTTTATTTAAAGCCTCCTCATATAGATAACTGCAGTTATTGAAACCATCCGTGACTACCCTCAGTTGGTCGCGTTCATCCACAACATTCTGGTATTGCTGACTTAGTTCAACTAGCTCCCGTTTAAGGATTGTGTTTTTATATACAATATTCTCAACTTCTACTTCACAATCCTCTCTTTCTTGCAACATCTCACGACATTGGCTTTGTGAGTCTTTCAGTTCCTGGAGTGCTGTTCTCAATTTAATTTCTAAGTCCTGAGCAGTAGCCTTACGGGTCATCACAGGCATGGTTTCAGGATAGGTTACTGGAAATAGAAATAAAGTAACGGTGAGAAGCAAAGGAATAGAGGAAAAACAAAAAAAAAATAAAGTAAAGCTGGAGATAGAGGGAATATTTAGTGTAGTTAAGTAGAGAAATGAGGTAGGCTGAATTTGGATTAAAAAGCTATTTATTACTGAATTTAGTTGCTTTTGATTTTATTTTTATTTTTAATGTGGGTACGGTGCCCAGAATCTGAATGAATGTTTTATTATAGTTTCCTAGTTAAATTATGCAAAATAACGATCATAGCGTTATGCTAATGTTTATTATTAAATTATCTGAATATATTAGAAGAATTATGGGCATTGAGATCTTGGATTTGTTTCGTTTTCTAGTTTCTAAGAAGTCAACAAAACGATTTAGATTCACTGCACAGTACTAAATCAACAGAATTTATACGTTAAAACTAAACGAGAATGTATTACAGGGTTAAATGTACACTTTGTGTGCTATAAATAAAAACAATACTGCCCTTAGAATATCCGTAGTTCCGCACTTTAGACCTCAGTTGTCAGCTGTTCGATAGGTTACCGGATCAGTGCCACAAACTTTTGTATAACTCGATATTTTGCCAGTAAAACAATAATCCTGAGTATTTATAGCGTTTTGTTGTGTTTATACTTATAATTAAACATTAATTGCACTTAAATACTAATTAAATATAATTTTAAAATACGGAACACAAATTTGACATGTCACTCGGACAGTGTTGCCAACTGCTAATCTCAGGAACTACTGCATATTGTATGTTTTCTAAAATAAAATTGTCTAGAGCCTAAGGTCTGACAGGTTATTGTAATTTTCATTACCGTTAGTGACGGAAGGCAGATTTAAGACCTACTAGCGTCCATAACCAAAATGCAATAAAGCCAAAAATTAGTATATCCATAGCTTATTCAGGAAAATTCTCATTGTAACCCCAAATCCATTTATTTCAGGCTTATCCTGCAAAATATAAGCATGCTACCACAAAGAGTAGCCTCTCATAAATAATAAGTCTAAAACGGAGGAACAACCAACAAGTTATCACGAATAAATTGTAAAAGCAATTAAAGTAGGACAAGAGGCGAAATTTATAAAAACAAATAAGTCATTTTAATGAATTTCTTTTTTTTTATTTTTTTTTTATCTAATTTTGTTTAGGGGCATGAATTTCTTTGAAAATAGAAGACAGTGCGGAGATAAATGTAAAATTTAAGAAGAGGGTTTTTAACAGACTCCCCAGAAAGGAGGAGGTTCTCAATTCGGATGTTTATATATTTTTTAATGTATTTTCGGGCATAACTCCGTCATATATGAATGGATTAGCAAAATTAGTTTATTTGCTTGAAAGAAGTTTATTCCGAAATGGTCTCATTTTAATTTTGTATGGATCTGATGAAGAACTTCGGAGATATACAACAGAACTCTTCAATTAATGACAGCAAATCTCTCAGGATTGCTGCAGTCATATTATTATGTCTGTTTATTTATTACACCATTTAATAACATACCATCACGCCAGTATGCTCTAAACGGGTACTCAGATGTGTACAGTTCACCCTGGTACACTCTCATTCCACCGGTTATGTTCAAGTTACATGTTATTTAGGTAATTTATTCTGGCATCTAAATAAAAAACTTTTTAACAAAAAAATAAAACCGACTTCTATAACAAAACAGGACAAATCGAAAAATAACTTTTTTAGGTAAGGTATGCACCAAAGACACCGACTTCGGAAAAAAGTTATTTTTCGATTTGTAGTGTTTTGCTTTAGTAGTCGGTTTTGTTTTAAACGATTTTATTGTGTTTATGTTTTGCTTTTGTTACAGATTCTTCAGTTTTTTGTTTTTCATTTCAATGTAATCATTTGTAATAGGATGACTGATCCGACTGCCAAAAAGGTGACTGTGTTATGTCTGTAAAGTATACAACGATTCCTGATAATAGTCGAACTCTATTTGAATTTTTATAACTCGGGATTGCAGGTCAATATTTACTAAGAATCAAAGTTTAAGGGTTTCGGTAAGCCCTATAAGATTTTTATACAGAACGACCGCACTTACCATGAACCATTACTCGACCGTTCGAAACTTCATGTTTGTTCTCTATTTGAGTTCTGTTTTTATTATTATTACAAGCTTGCTTTCATTTATGTGTGTCCAGCAACAAGTAATCCATTTTAAAAGCACTGCCTGACATCCGATTAAGCTGAAACTTAGAGTACTTATGTAACTTTGGAAACATTAAAATAATACGATATTATGGAGCTGTTCTCATGATGGAGCTAGAAGGTGGCCATAGCAACTCCAAAACCAGACAAGAAAGCACCATCGTGTTTAGGATAGCTTGTTCAAAAAACACATAATACATACTTATTATTTAAATGTAACAGTGTGTTTTTGTAAATATTGCAATAACGATCGTGGAATGCTGCGATTGTGGCCGTAATTAATGTTATTTTGTAACGAAAACTGATAAGATAAATAACAGATATTCGTTTTTGAAATACATCATTCTTTACAATGTTGGTTATGAGAGCACGTTGTGAGAGATTTGTTTGAGGTATTTTGAAAGTCATACGTGGCTTTTATGACACTTCCCTGAAGAAGCATTTTAATAAAAGTTTTAAGAATATAATTCTAAATCCTAACTAATATAATAAAAAGCTTGTCTTGTTTATTTGTAAGAGCTTATTTCTGAAAGTACTAATGCGATAAAAATTAAATACTTGAAGGAAGTTTTATTTTTGACGAGTGCCACATTCTATAATATATTTGACTTTCACGGGATCGTAGTCGCGGACAGAAGGATGGCAATACGGCCATGACTTGTTTAATCTATTCTTTAGACTTTACACTCTAGATAATATTAGAATATTTTATATTTAATTATTTATCAGTGAACTTCATGTACAAATAAAATTTTATTCACTTTTTAACCTTGCCCGTACCACAGTATAAATATCTATACAGTATTCTATCTTCATACAAACGGTCGGAACGCGAGTCATGACCACGTGACTCGAGCTCAGCACGCACTCAATATACTACCAGTCGCGGACGCGCCGCAGTGACGAACGAACGGTGTGATGGTTTTGTAAGCAGTAAGCGTGCGATTTGTGAATATTTTATTCAAATACGTACAAGTAATTACTTACTTAATATGTCAGAGAGCAATTATAACCTATATTATTTTTTGTTTGTTTGAATTCTTCTATAACGCAACAAGAGATAACATTTTTTTAATTACCTGTAACTTCCGTAAAGCAAGACATTAAAAAAAATATGCCTAACCTAATAATACGTAATTTGTTTATTTTTTTAATAGTGAGGTATTTCGTTTTTCCACCGAGTAAAATACCTGGATTAATAAATATAAATAAGTGGATAAGGTGATAAAGTCACACACGAGTCACCTACCTACGCTCGGCAAAGGCTCGGTTTAAAAAAAAACTAGTAGGTAGTTTCCTAGGCTAGGCTATCTACTTACTTATGTACTTAGCTACTTACATATAATAATTAATTGGAAAAAATATCATTATGAAATGATTAAGTACTTATGAGATTAATAAATGTTAGGTACCTACCTAGTAAGATTTAAATTAAGTTTAATAAAAAAATATAATATTTACCCCAGATAAGAGAAAATAATCTGAGATATTTACAATCACAAAACTAGAAAGAAACTCAAGTAGGTAGAGGCGGGCGGCCCTAACGCGTGTTTAGGTGACGTGCGCTTGTAGGCATTTATTTCAAGGTCAGGGCCGAGTCACAATACTGTATAGATATTTATACTGTGCCCGTACCTAGACTTGCATACAAGCTAATGCCAAATAACCAATCACCACAGATTCAATACCAAACCAAACCCGATCACCGAAATAAAGACAGTTGGTATCCCCTCTCACTCTCGCCTTATAAACCCATTACTCGAAGTTGGTGAAGTATAGGATGTATCTATTACGTGTTGAATTGCTGTATAAATAAAGAGAATTTCGCCATAATTCAGCGTAGATTGGCTGATCAGACCGAGAGCATGCCGTAGGGTTGCCAGAAAAATATTAATATTTTTATTTAGCACCCATCACATTTTTGATCATTTAAGACACAAACGACGGTGCTGCTCTGATTCTTGTACTACTAAGAGATCCTGTATGACAATAAATATTGTGACAAAATATTGAATACTAGCATTTATCGAGATAGAAACGGAATCTATGGCACTCAATGATAGTGTAGCATTCAATCGGTAAAATTTTTTTTGTAATTGAATCGGTCCTTCCAGAGGTCTTTCTCTCTCTTTCTCTATTCAGTTTTAGTATTAGTTACTAGCTGTCCGCCGCGGCTTCGCTCATGTCAACTGGCTACCTACCCTTCCCTAATCTACCTACCTACCTATCTACCTACCCTTTCCTACCCTACCCTACCATACCCTATCTAACTACCTACTCTACCCTACATATATGATTGGACACAACGCACGCAACGGAAGCTCTTAAAAAAGAATATTTTTATTTTTCCTGTATTGTGGTATTTATTCAAGATCTACTTACGATTTTTTAACACTATACAATCCATCTTCACATCTTTTGATATTGTATCAATTTTAGTAACTCTTTCATAAGTATTCTTTGATATTCTTATTACCTGTAAAGCATATTTTTAGTTATTTCTGGTTTATTTATATTCTCTAACTTAATTTGTATTGCTTATTTGCAAAATTACGGAATTTTTTATACTCTGACATTTTCATCTGACATGACATCTGTCTGTCTGTCTATTTTATTTTCTTAAAGCCATAGACATACTATAGGTATCATGGACTATATACCTAGATCTTTCCTTAAGCTAGTTGTACATTATTGTAAGGTTTGAGCATACTGACCCGCCTTTGTAAAGCCGTTTTTATTCGTTCTGGTCTTATTGAGATTTCAATTTGAAATTTAAAAGAGATGCGAGAATGAATGAAAAACGGGCTTCAGCTTTTTTAGTCGTAGGTCTGGCCTGAACGCCAAGAGTCTGATATACGATATGAAGTGTATTTTTCTATTCTAAAACTCTTAAAAACTGAGTTACCAGCTCATGTATAATTATATTATCTAAAGTGCTCCAATAATACATATTGCGTGTGATATACTGAGTATCATTTCTGTGAATCCTGCCTATCGTATACCTTCGTATCTGCGGCGTGAAACGCCACAATCCGAGTCCCCGACACACCTTGCTGCCTATCTACTGCACGTGGAGTACGAGCTGTGGCAGACCGGTCTACGGAGACGCGCGCGGCCATAGCGCGCCCGTTTCAGCCCGCGCAGATTCCTGCGCCTACTCATCATCCTGCCCGACCTGCTGCTTGTGTGCGCACGCTGGTAGCGCACCATCAGCCGTCCCAACACACCATGCCACGTCATCCTGCCCGACCTGCTCCTGGATAGCTGCCGACGTCGTCTGAAGCCGGCCTATTTTTATATTTCTATATCCTTTTTATTCATTTTATTTTATATTTTTCTTGATTTTATTAACGTGGCTTACGTATAGCTCCACTGAGCTATACGTAACGCTACAGTTTGCTCCGCTCCTATTGGTCGAAGCGTGATTTTATATAGCCTATAGCCTTCGTCGATAAATGGACTATCCAACACAAAAATATTTTTTCAATTCCAACCAGTAGTTCTTGAGATTGGCGCGTACAAACAAACAAACAAAATCTTCAGCTTTATAATACGAGTAGTAATAATAGTAATAGGTTGGGAAAAAAGTTTCGTCGCATGCTTTAAGAAAATTCAAATCATTTTTTAATATAGTTTATTTCATCATCATCATCATCATCGTTTCAGCCGAAAGACGTCCACTGCTGGACATAGGCCTCCCCCAGGCGTCGCCACATTGACCGATCCCGTGCGTCTCGCATCCAGCGCCTTCCCGCAACCTTAACCAGGTCATCGGTCCACCTAGTGGGAGGCTTTCCAACGTATCGTCTTCCAGTTCGCGGTCGCCACTCCAGAACTTTTCGGCCCCATCGGCCATCCGTTCTGCGAGCAATGTGCCCTGCCCACTGCCACTTAAGTTTGGCAATTCTTCGGTCTATGTCGGTAACTTTGGTTCTCCTGCGGATATCATCATTTCTGACGTGATCGCGCAAGGAAATTCCGAGCATAGCCCTCTCCATTGCCCTTTGGGTGACTTTAAGCTTTCTGATAAGGCCCATTGTGAGCGACCACGTCTCGGTCCCATAGGTGATCACTGGCAACACACACTGGTCATAGACTTTTGTCTTGAGACACTGCGGTAAATTGGACGAGAAGATACCACGCAACTTCCCGAACGCCGCCCAGCCGAGTCGGATTCGACGGTTGACCTCTTTCTCGAAGTTGGACCTTCCCAACTGGACCGTTTGTCCCAAGTAAACATAATCGTCTACAACTTCGAGTGTAGAGTGTCCGATCTTGATAGGAGTGGGTGTTACATGGGCGTTCACCATGACCTTGGTTTTGTCCATGTTCATTTTAAGACCCACTCTTTCGGAAGATCTACTAAGGTCATCGAGCATTTTACTGAGGCTCTCCATGGTCTCAGCCAAGACCACTATGTCGTCGGCAAACCGAAGGTGAGTGATGTACTCGCCATTAACGTTGATGCAAAGCCCCTTCCAGTCCAGAACCTTGAAGACGTCCTCCAGCGCAGCAGTGAACAGTTATAGTTTATTTACATTTAACTAATGTATGTAGGTACCATTTTGTTCGATAACTCCTTGCCATCTTGTAGGTAGGCTCATGATCCCATTGCTATAGAAATTTTGGGACTTCTGATCAAAATACCGCGACAAGTGCTTTTGGCAGTCCTCTCGTGATGTTAACCTGACACTGCCTAAAGAATTCTGAAGAGACCGAAACAGGTGTAAATCTGAAGGTGCAAGGTCAGGACTATACGGCGGATGCATTAACACCTCCCAGCCAAACGCAAAGCGTTATCGTGATGAAAAACCACACCCCTTCTGTTGATTAATTCCGGCCGCTTTCTCTCAACTTCTTGCTTTAATCTCATCAGTTGTTCGCAGTAGAGTTCAGAATCGATGGTCCTGCCTGGTGGTAACAGCTCATAATGAATAATGCTCTTCCAATCCCACCACACACACAGCATCACCTTGTTGCGAGTTAACCCGGGTTTTGCCACAGTCTGTGAAGCCAGACCGGCATTTGACCACGACCTTTTTCGCACGTTCTTGTCGTACGTGATCCACTTTTCATTGCCAGTTATCAGCTTCTTCAAAAATGGTTCGGTTTCATTACGTCGTAATAAAGAATCACAAATGAGTACACGGTTCATTAGGTTTCTTTCAGTGAGCTCGTGAGGTACCCAAATATCGAGCTTTTTTGTGTACCCAGTTTTTTTTTAAATGCGCCAAATCTGTTTTGTGGTCAATTCCCAGTTCTTCAGCTACGTCGTAACTACTGATATGCCGCACTTGCTCCACATTTTCAAAAATGGCATCCATTTTATCTGTAACAGGGCGACCAGAGCGACGTGCATCTTTGACATCAAAATTTCCGGATAGAAAACGCTTAAACCAAATTTGTGCTACTCTCACAGACACTGCACTAGGTCCATAAACATCGCAAATTTTTTTCGCGGCTTGCGTTGCATTTTTACCTGACTGCCGAAGGAGGGTAATGTGTTTATCAGTCTATGTATGTATGTATGTATATATGTATTTACCTGACTGCCGAAGGAGAGTAATGTGTTTATCTTATCAGTCTAAGTATGTATGTATGTATGTATGTATATATGTATGTATGTATGTATGTTTGTTCCTATATGGCGTTCCAGAGACCAAACGCGTTTGCCGATTTTGATGATTTATACGACAATCGATTCGTCTTAAACCTACGAGTGTCATAGGCTACATTAAAATTGGACAATAGAAAAATGGCGGATTTTGGGTGCCATATTGTGGGGGCCCAATTTTTTTTTTTCTTCCAAACCCAGCGTGTGGGGTAGACGTGTGCGCCGCGCCGGCGCGCCGCCGCCGCCGACATTTTTTCCACGCCGCCGCCGCCGATCGGCGTATCGGCGTAAAATCGGCGCGAGTTCTAAATGACAATTGTATCAAAAAAAATAGCAACGGCGAGTGAACTAGAGACTCAAGCCAGCCGCTGCAGTACATCAAAATGCAAGTGACACAGACACTAGTTTTTTTCTCATCAAACTAGTTGAAAACCATGCGGCTGCATTTGCAATGCCATCATGCCACAAGAGTTTATTGGAAAATTGCCGTCATCACCATCATTTCAGCCGAAAGAAGTCCATTGCTGGACATAAGCCTCCCCCAAGTGTCGCCACATCGACCTGTTCTGTGCGTCTTGCATCCAGCGGATGCCAGCAACCTTAACCAGGTCATCGGTCAACCTAGTGGGAGGCCTTTCAAAGCAGCGTCTTCCGGTACGTGGTCGCCAATCCAGAACTTTTCGGCCCTATTGACCATCCGTTCAGCGAGCAAAGTCGCTATACCTACTTCCACTTAAGTTTCTCAATTCTTCGGGCTATGTCGGCAAATTTGGTTCTCCTGGAGATATTCTCATTTCTGATGCAATACACCGAGAAAAGCACTCTTCATTGCTCTTTGGGTGACTTTAAGCCTTCTGATGAGGCCCATTGTGAGCGACGACGGCTAAGCTCTATAAGTCATCACTGGCAGCACACACTGGACTTCGACTTTCTTCTTCAGACACTGTGGTATGTTAGACCAGATACTGCGCAACTTCCCAAACGAACAGCGCTCGGAAGGAGAACGAGTTGGATTCGGCGGTTGACATCTTTCTCAAAATTAGATCTACCTAACTAAACCGTTTGTCCCAGGTAGACATAATAGTCCACAAATTCGAGTGTAGGGTGTTCGATCTTGAGTAGGTGTTACATGGGCATTTAACCTTACCTTTTTTTGTCCATATTAATTTTAAGACCCACTCTTTCGGAAGCTCTACTGAGGTCATTGATCATTGCACTGACGCCCTTCATGGTCTCAGCCACCACTTTACCGTGTCGGTAAATCGAAGTTGAGTGATGTACTCGCCATTGACGATGATGCCTAGCCCTTTCCAGTCCAGAACCTTGAATGAAGACATTCTATAGTGAAACAGTGAACAGTTACGGACAGATGGCGTCTCTCTGTCTCAAACCCCGCTGTAGAGGCATAGGTTCCGAGGTCTGGGATCATTTCAAAGGCTTTCTCGTAGTCCACAAACGCTAAGCAGAGAGGCAGGTTATCCTCTTCGGTCTTCTGTATAACCTATTTTTTTTTTGGGTGGTCTGTCTTTCAATGACTTCTACCGCTCTGGGTGAAGCGGGAGGGCGTGTCAGACTTTTACTGACTATAATTCACCCGTGTTCCTTTAGTTGCAATAGCCGGGCATTGGTACCATTCTTGTAGAAGAGTACCACCACACCTCTGCCCCATGCCCGTGGCTTTTTTCCCTCGAGTATAAAGGAATCAATCAGCTTCTGGAGGATCTTAAGAACCGATTTTCTACCCGCCTTTAGGAACTCTACACCACCATTTTATTGTTTATTGTTGGTTTAGATGTTTGAAGAGAAGCTTGTGGCTAAATAATAACAGCCGCTCTGGTCGGTCATCAAGGTTAAGCAACGCTTGACGAGGTCGGTCCGTGGATAGGTGACCATTTCAACATACCGAGTTTCTTCCATGCCTCGGAAAGCACGTTAAGCCTTTGGTCACGGCTGTCAATTGAAGATCTTTGACAGTCGTTACTGTTAATCAGAAGCTTGAAATCTGACATCAGTCTTGCCAAAGAGTACCGTGTTACCCAGTTACTGGGTTGTGGAGGTCAGATAGGCAGTCGCTCCATGTAAAACACTGGTACTCAGCTGAATCCGGTAAGACTGGAAGCCGACCCCAATACAATTGGGAAAAGGCTAGGCAGATTGATTGATTTGATTGTTGGTTAAGATGTTTGTAATTTTTTAATCAGATTTTTTTTTAAAACAAAAATTCTCCGCGCCGATATCACGCCGAAAACACGCCGCCGCCGCCGAAATTTTTACCGGCGCCCGCCGCCGGTGATTTTAGCATCGGCGCACACGTCTAGTGTGGGGTATCAAAAAAAGTGTTGTAAGAGATGATTTCATAAATATATAACACTTATATGTTTAAATGTATCTAATTCGAAAACAACTTAACTAAAAACTTATAAATTAAAAAAGTTAAACCAAGAAATCAAAAAACCCGACTGCTTACAGGATACACCAGGTTTTGGTCAGCCAGCCCGTGAATATGTATCCTCCGACTGCACAGCATGATTTTTTCTTTGTTTACGACTTTTTTGTGCGCTTTTGAAACAGTCGAGTTTTTTGATTTTTTGATTTACCTTTTTATTTCACTTTTTTTGTAGTAAAATTTTAAAATGTATCGAATTTCTTCATTACATTCACTCATCTTGACGGTACGAAAAACAAATAAAAATCACAAATTTTCCTAATTTGAATTTGGAATTATGTTCTTTAAAATTTAAACTTTCAATGATACCAAAACCAGCCAGATACAAATAGTATAGCCAAAAAGATTTTATTACAAGTTCATACATACTATAATGCGAAAAGACTTTTTTCCCAACCTTATATATTATAAGTATAGATTTTTTTGTATTACAACTAAGTTGTTTACCTGTAATTTGGCGCCAAATGGCTTTGAAATACATACTCATAATCATCATCTGGGTGGTTTTTTTCCAACTATTTTGAAGTTGAATTCCAGTCTGAATTCAAACAAGGCCAATAAAAACTACACCAATAAATTAAGTGGGTATGTTATAAAAAAATCAACATAAAATATTGGCTGAGAATAAAAACTAGTAATGTATTTGGGTCAAAAACAAAACCTTTCAAAAACGTTCTTTCATCAGCAGCTAATTAATTAAATGTTATTAATAATAAATAATAATATAAGAATGTCCGAATATTGTGACGTCAGTAATATGGTGCCCATACGTCCGGATTACCGCGGACTTTGATATGCCTGCCCACGAAGTTATTATTACCGTCAACTCGCACTCGGTTATCGTCGGTACTGCTTATAGACCGCCATGGCTTGATGTGAACATCTTCCTTGACGCGATTACTGACTCTCTTTTCTCCTTTGCTTGCGCTGACAGGATTGTTTTGTTGGGTGACTTTAATATAAACATGTTAAACCTCTCGGACAATAAAGCTAAGTTACTGAACAATTTCTTAACATGCTGTAAATTGCAACAAATTGTCACTGAACCGACACATTTCACTGATCATAGTGAATCACTTATTGACGTCGTGTGCACCGACGCCCGTGTACGTGAGGTCTCTGTATCTCACGTACCTGAGCTCGGCCAACACGCCGTTGTGTCGGTTGAGCTAAACTTCAAAGTAGAGAAACCTGCCCCCCATTGGGTCACGTACAGACCTCTCAGGGATATTCTAATTGACCAGTTTAACGAGGACCTGAATAAAATGAACTGGGAATGCATTGAAAGATTAGAGGATGTGAATTGCATGGTTGAAACATTTAATAATTTTATTCGGAACTTGTTTGATTTACATGCACCACTTAAAAAAGTTTTAATAAAACAAAAGTCTTGCCCCTGGATAACATCCACTATCAAACAAATGATGAAATTGCGGGACAAGAGCCACATAAAGTCCAAGTCCACTAAATCCTTGCGTCATGTCAACTAATATAAAGAGCTCAAATATATTGTTAGGGCTGCCGTTGAGAGTGAGAAACGTGCATATTTTAAAACATACATAAATAAAAACATTCAACAACCTAAGAAGTTATGGAAGCACATCAAATCTACCATAGCCACTAGTATCTCTAATAAACCAGATCACGGATTACCTCATTTTTGTAATAACCCAGAAAAAATCAATGAACATTTTTTGGACGTGCCTGGCACCGGTAGGGTTTCTTCTGCTGACCTGAAGTACTTTGAGCACCACAGATTCAGTAACAGTCACTTCCAGCTTGAGCCTGTTCATGAGGATATGGTGCTGAGGCTGTTGCATAGTCTCAAGTCCAATGCACAGGGTTGTGACCATATCTCTCTTGAGATGCTGATGATCACCCTTCCTCGGACCCTTGCAGCTATAACGGCCATCATTAATCGTTCCATCACCACCTCATCTTTCCCGGATCTGTGGAAATTGGCAATATTTAGACCCATCTCTAAAGTTTCTAATCCTACCAGTGTAAAAGAACTTCGCCCGATTAGCTTATTGCCATGCCTCTCCAAGTTCCTGTAGAAGGTTGTCTCTAACCAGCTTCGTTCTTACCTTGAGGAACACAGCATATTGCCGCTTGTTCAATCGGGTTTTCGCAAGGGGCACAGCACAGCCACAGCTCTTCTTGATGTGGTTGGGAATATTCTTGAAGCTAGAGATAAGGGCATGGGTACTCTGCTGGTCTTACTAGATTTTTCGCGTGCTTTTGACTCTATTAATACCTCGCTCCTCCTATCGAAGTTGACTTATTATGGATGTCAGCCTGAGACAGTAAAGTGGTTTGAGAGTTACTTGACTCACCGTTCTCAGTTTGTCCAGGTAACGAGCGACAGTGATAGAGCTGTTAAATCCTCTGGTCCTAAGCGCGTGAATAGGGGTGTACCGCAGGGATCGATCCTGGGCCCGCTACTCTTCATTCTTTACAGTGCTGACATTATTAACTGCCTGCTCAACACCAAGTTCCACTTATATGCTGATGACCTGCAGATGTACCTATCTTTTCATCCCCAGCAGGCTGTTGACACTGTAAAAAGTTTGAATGAGGATCTTGATAGGATCTCGGCTTGGTCTATGAGAAACGCCTTAGTTTTGAACCCAGCTAAGTCAAAATTTATTTTAATGGGATCAAGAGATTTTTTAAATAAAATGGGTAATGGGAATTTGGACTTGAAGATCGACGGGTGTTCCATTGAAAGGGTCCGGGAAGCCCGTAATCTTGGGTTACTGTTTGACGAGCACCTGCACTTTGAGACACACATCATGGAGGCTGTGCGCAACTGCTTTTACAGGCTTAAGCTTCTGTATCGTGTGCGTCCCTACATAAGTGTGGATATGCGCATTCTGCTTTGTGAAACACTAGTTTTATCTAAGCTGAACTACGCTGACACTGTGTACGGGGCGTGCATTCTAGGTAGAAGTGAAAGGTTAATTCAGCGAGTACAGAATGCTTGTGCGAGATTTTGTTTTACCATCCCTCCTAGATGTCACGTAACTCCTTTTTTAAATAAGGGTAATTTGATGAGAATGTCAGATCGTAGAAAGCTGCATCTGGCTACCCTGCTCTTTGGCACAATTCTCACAAAAAAACCAGACTATCTGTTCGGTAAATTGACCTGGTCGCGCGATGTAAATAGGGTCAAAACGAGAGCTTCTGCCTACCTGTTGTTGGCGTCACACAAAACTGCTGCATTCCGTGGAAGTTTCAAATTCGCTGCCTCTCGTATCTGGAATGATCTTCCTCCGCCGTTTCGTGCTATAAAAACGATTGGAACATTTAGTACTAAATTCAAGCAGTACTTATTACTTCAGCAAAAGGAATCCAGAAGATAAGCTTACCCGTGGTTTGCACGCAGTTAGGTTTACCGCCTTTAACCCATTTTCTTTATTGTGAACTTTCTTGCAAACACCACACCACACATATTAAATCCACACCACTCTGATTTATCCAATTAGCAATTCTTTTCGCCAGGTTTATTTACACTTATTCATTTACACTATTACATAACATAACCTCTATGAACATAACTTACTTACATAATATTTTTCTTTTGACAGCCGACCATAGATTCTTTCCGTATTTTTAATAAACCACTATTTGGTCCGCGCGCTCTGTAGTTTGTCTATGGTTTCGACAAATGATCATTGAGCATCGCGTTTATATATTTATATTATACTTACACTTACTTTGACCCACCTTCAGTGTTTTATTCTATTTTGTTTGTTATTTATGTATTCTTCTATTTTATTTTATTTTATAAGTCTTGTTTCCGTAAGTGTGTCCGTGGCATCAACAGTAGGCCCTATCAGAATATCAGCGCAGCGATATTACCTTTTTTGGATATCGCTGCACATGCTGAGATAGGAGCCTTTTTGGTCTCGCACAGGGTTTTTTATTTTATTATTGTTTAAGTGTATGCTTATTTTCTCGTGTCTCCTGTGCGGGTCACAAATAAATATTTTTCTTTCTTTCTTTCTTTCTTTCTTAAGTTGATAATTTATTACTTGGTATTAAATTGACATGTCGGATAAATATACGGACGAACAGATATAATTTAATGGCTAAAATTGAACTTTTGGTATTTTATGGCAAACTATTTTGTGGAGTTTTTAATTTTAAGCACTAATCGGAAATGTTTATGTTGAAATTTTGTTAAGGTCTTTCTTTTATAACGTTGCCCCACACGAGGAATTTCTTCCTGTATCTTAGGTGCGTTAACAAACATTTAAATTCACATACACAACACCCAGAGCCGGAACAACTATCTGTAAGTCATACAAATATTTGTTCCTTGCGGCAATCGAACCCACGACACGCAGCGCAGGAGTCTATCGCTCAACCACTGCACCAACCGTGCGCCCACCTTATAAAGCGATGGCGTTATTAATGATGCTAAACCCCTTGCTAGTGAGTGTGCCTAAAACGTGGATCCATGCGAGATACAATGGTTTTTTAATTGTTTCAGTAATAACGGCACACAGTCTTACTTAATATATCTTACTTAATATAGAGTGAATATCTATGTCACAAATATTCGAGAAAAAAAACGCAATACCTTAAATAGAAACTGACCGATATATTATTTTTTAGAAATCAGACTGAACCCCACTCTGTTCAAACGCTATCACCTTAGTGGGGTTTCGACCGAAATTGCAATAGAAGCATTGCCTTTCACCAGCCTATACTTTTAACAAAAACCTTTACAATATGACAATCTTAATTAAAATTTGACTATGCAGTAAAGACGGAACTAAAAGCAAAACATAAAATGTTACGCAATAACTGGGTTGTCAAGAAAGTTACACTAAGTTAAAATCTTGTTCAACTACATCCAGAGACTGAACTGAACTGACATATTGGAGTAACATAATAATATAATGATATAATATAATAAAAAATATAATATATAATAATATAATATAACATAATAATAATATAACATAATATTCACAACAACCCAGCTGCATAAACTAAAAAACTGGACGTATCGCACGCCATGACTCTGACAGCTTTTATTCGAGAGCGTTTTCGAGGTAAAAAATTTCGTGGCTGTACCAATCATATATAATACCAAGCTATCCGACCATATACCCAGTATGTCTAAAAACTTAATATAAAAACAGAAGAGCCTAATTATAATTTAAAATAACCCTCATAATATCCACGTGTCGAAGCATTCATTGGTCTGGAAATGCTCTTGCCTAAACAGCAATGATTCCTGGCGACAGGAAACCAATAAGTCCAGAGTAATTTATTCTGCGGTCAGCGTGTGGTGTTTCGCAAATAAAATAATGTGAGAGGAGTATTAATTTCTATCCGATGTTGATTCGTGTTAAGATCTAGGCGATGAGCTAATTTGATTTTGTTAGGTACTCGTATTTTTGCTTGGAGGTTTTGCTTGAGTTTTTCTTAGATGGAAATGACATCAAAAAACAATTTCAGGTTTATTTTAATAAACCATGAAATGGACCGTCCTGGGGACAAAATGCTTTTTCTGCATGTACCGTCAAGCGTATAGAAAACAAAGTCTTTGAAATATTTTTCAAAGCCAAAGTAAAATAAATTTATTTCAAATAAACCAATAAGTGGCACTTTTAAACGTCAAACATTTAACAAAATAAAATTAAAATATACAAGTAATAAAAGGCGTTTTGCGACCCATCTCCATCCATCTATGATAAGTTTTAGGGCTTGGCAATACGGGCAGCCATATTACTTATTAGGTTTCCGTACCCAAAGGGTACAAACGGGACCCTATTACTGAGACTCCGCGGTCCGTCTGTCTGTCTGTCTGTCTGTCACCAGGCTGTATCTCATGAGCCGTGATAGCTAGACAGTTGAAATTTTCACAGATGATGTATTTCTGTTGCCGCTATAAAAACAAATATTAAAAATAGCAAAAAATAAATATTTAAGTGGGGCTCCCATACAACAAACATGATTTTTGTGCCGTTTTTTGCGATAATGGTACGGAACCCTTCGTGCGCGAGTTGGACTCGCACTTGGCCGGTTTTTTCATTTCATCATCTCATTTGCTTTTGCATCATCTAAATACGCATTTGGATTTAATACGGGCGTCCCAAAGTCGTTCTTTACCCGTTCTTTGAGTTCACTTTATCCACATGTTTTCTTCCTTCTCATCATCATCATCCTATTTAATGTTCCCACTGCTGGGACATAGGCCTCCTCTCTGCGAGAGGGAATTGGCCGTAATCCACCACGCGGGCCTACTGCGGGTTAGTGCTGCGGTTGGCGGTTGGTCACATGTTTTCAAATTTTTGGTGCTAGGGCATGGCGGATTCCTCACGATGTTTTCCTTCACTGTTTTGAGAGCAGTGGTGATAAAATAATTTACACAAAGTAAAGCGCCTGTCTGGGTTCGAACCCACGACCTACAACATGTTAGTCGCGGCCGTTACCACTGAGCCACCACTGCTCCTTTTTGCGGTTCCGTACCCAAAGGGTAAAAATGGGACCCTATTACCAAGACTCCGGGGTTCGTCTGTCTGTCACCAGGCTATATCTCATTAACCGTGATAGCTAGTCAGATGAAATTGTCACAGATGATGTATTTCTGTTGCTGCTATAACAACAAATACTAAAAACAGAATAAAGTAAATATTTAAGTGGGTCTGCCATACAACAAACGTGATATTTTGCCGTTTTTTGAGATAATGGTACGGAATCCTTCGTGCGCGAGCCCGACTCAAACTTGGCCGTTTTCTTTTTCCTCCTCATTTCGCGACAATTTTTAACTGGTAGCTACCCTGCACATTTTTGTTGGTCTATGATGAGGTATTGATCATGTCCTTTTTTTTTTGTCTAGTAAGTTATGAAAATTCTCTCAAAAAAAATCTCCCAGTACGTTTCTATGTTTCCATACTACATACAGTGACTACCAATAGCGTCAAATTGAAAATCTATGTGGTAGTCAACACGTTAGATTAAGTTAAATATTAAAGCTGTGGTAGAGGATCATGGTCCCATGGTCCCATCAGTTTGTACAAAAACTCGTAAAGATTACCTAGATAAGATTTTCTTACCAAAATAGATAGTCACCTCGCCTTTGTATTGAGTGAGTGTATAAGAGAACCTGTTACCTACTCGCACAGCAACCAAACCGCTGACACGCGATTACCTCATTACCGCACATCGCAACAGCCGCGGACACGAGGCGCCGACGCAGCACAACGTGATGCAGCCCGACACCGGACATCGAGGCCTTCATGGAATCGTCACTTTTGGCACGGCATCGGTCAACTGTCGTCTATTTCTAAGCCATTTTATAATTGTAATTTAATTAATTAAATTCAAGTTAAATAAATTTTGTATTTTTTTAAATCCTCCGGCTACAGCCTTCGTAATTGGCGCAGTTGGTAGGATACTCGCGGGCCGGTTCGCGAGATTAAATTGATAGGATCGCGAGTCACCCGGGTGGCCGTCGGGCACCGTACGAGTATCCAGCACCTACAAGTGCTGCAGACCAGAGGAGTATCCAGACATCGATACAGAAGAGGTACAAAACCATTACAAGTAAGTACGTGAGTAAGTGTCTGTAAGAGATTGCCTTGTGCGATAAGACCGCCCATTGTACACTTATCGTTATAAATGTTTAGTCCTGTAATTATTTAAGTGGTGTACAATAAAGTGTATAATAATAATAATAATACTTAATACTTGCTCTGAAATACACTCTTGTGGCATCGGAGGTGCCATACTACAGGTATGTGCCCGACCCAGTTCTCGAGAATGGCAATATCACATTGTACTGGGATCGGTCCATCATCACTGACAGGACGATTATCGCTAATAAGCCTGATATAGTGGTGGTGGACCGAATCGAGAGGCGTGCAATGATTGTTGACATTACCGTCCCGCATGACGGGAACCTCGTGAAAGCCGAGAAAGATAAGCAAATCAAGTATCTTGACTTGGCTCGCGAGGTTGTCGACATGTGGGATGTGGACACAGCGATCATTGTACCGATAGTCGTGTCGGCCAATGGCTTAATAGCCATGAGCCTCGACCAACATCTTAGGAGGCTCTCGTTAGGCGGCTGGGTCAAGGGCCTGATCCAGAAAGCAGTATTGCTGGACACGGCTCGTATTGTTAGGAGGTTCCTCTCTCTGGAGCCCTGACCGCCGGTAGCTTGGACCCTGTTCCCGATACCGGTGGGCCTCTATTTTTTATATTTTTAAATGTTTTTCTTTTTTGTATGTGTTTTTTAAAAATATTTAAAAATATATAAAATAAGAAATTAAATTAAATAAAGGACATAATACTTTAGAATCGCTCTAGAGTCGCTTCCTTTTTATCCTTAACTGTTACCCTTTAATCGTTCCAAGATTTTCCATCCAAGGCAATCTCGGTCCCCTAGGTTAGATAGTAATCGTAGAGTTAGTATTTTAGACGCTAATAGAAATCTAGAGGCGGAACCGTGGGATAGTAATAGTTTAGAGATATCGAGTATGACTGACTCAGTAGATCAAGTTTACAAGGCCCTACGATTGGTTCCTGAATTTAACGGGAACTCGAACGTACTAACTAGATTTATAAAATGATGTGATCAGTTAGTACAAGAGCTTGTGAAAAATGGACCAGAATATCAGTTAAGTAATTTGGCATTATTAAACGGAATTTTAAATAAAATAGTTGGACCCGCATCGCGTACGATTAATTCCAATGGTATCCCGGAGACCTGGGAAGGAATTAGGAGTGCTTTAATTAATAATTTCGCCGATCAACGCGATGAGACATCCTTGTACAATAACTTAGCGCTTTTAACACAAGATTTCGAAATAGTTGCTGATCTTCGGGGGGAGGTGTTACGTACTCGCACAGCACCTAAACCGCTGACAAGCGATTACCTCATTACCGAACATCGCAACAGCCGCGGATACGAGGCGCCGACGCAGCACAACGTGATGCAGCCCGACACCGGACATCGAGGCCCTCATGGAATCGTCACTTTTGGCACGGCATCGGTCAACTGTCGTCTATTTCTAAGCCATTTTATAATTGTAATTTTATTAATTAAATTTAAGTTAAATAAATTTTGTATTTTTTTAAATCCTCCGGCTACAGCCTTCGTAATTAACCTATCAAAACGCTCAGATTAAAAACAGGTTAGTTTTTTACTGAATAAATAAGATACATAAAGTGATGAAAAATTTTAAGAGAAAGGTTTTAGTATATTAAGTCAACTGTAGCTCAAGGCACAATCATTTCAAAGCTAGTATATGATTATCACTAATAGCATAAGATCTAATAAATTTATTTATTCGGTTCAGTGCTTACAGAGAGTTAAACTGAAAGCTATATCGGCCGGGCATGGAAGGCGGCTTCAAATTAAAGTAATGCTCGAATGAACGTATATAATGGTCAGAGAGGCGTATTTTGTTATCGTACCCATTTTTTTCTTGCTTCGTTATTTTTCATTATCTTTAGGTGAAGTATTTCTAAATATTTGACAGGGTGACCTACTTAGTTAAGAAATGGTCATCCTTTGCAACTTATATTATAAATATGTAAGCCTATTTGTAAGTCTATCATGTCTCAACGACTGAATAGATTTGGATAAAAACACGGCAAAGATTTAGGCCCTGTCACAGGATATTTTTTAATCTCGGGAGTATGATTTTTTAGCATAATTTCTGACTTTCACGTGGGCACAGATAATATAATACTACAGTGCGAAGCCGATGGCGAAAGTTGGGAAAACACAATGTTGTGTTTGAAAACAGTCAAAAGCGGGTCACACGCCAGCGGAATAAAGATTCAACAATTATTTTGTCACCACCAACATTTGCGCTCCTATAACTACCCTCATTCAACTCAAATTCTAAACAAAATACAATCCTGATTTCCTCTCCCATAGAATTTTGTCCTTTAACACTCAAACCACTCAAACCGCGTACCCGCGGTTTGAGTGTTAAAGGACAAAATAAAAAAACGCCTTAATTAGAAACGAAAGGGTTGAAACGTCAACCCTTTGTACGTACATTCAAATTTAATTATACCTTTTTTTATTTGAGACAAAACTGAATATAAGATGTGCTAGAGTTATTGGGTCATAAAAAATCTTAATGTGTTATGATGCTGTTGTCTGGTTTTTAGGGTTCCGTACACAATGGGTACAAACGGGACCCTATTTCTAAGATACTGTCCGTCTGTCTGTCCGTCTGTCACCGGGCTGTATCTCATGAACCGTGATAGCTAGACAGTTGAATTTTTCACAGATAACGTATTTCTATTACCGCTACTATAAAAACAAATACTTTAAACAGAATTAAAAAAATATTAAGTGGAGCTCCTATACAACAAACGTGATGTTTTTGCCGTTTTTTGCGATAATGGTACGGAACCCATCGTTCGAGAGTCTGACTTGCACTTGGCTGGCTTTTTAATATTTTATGCTTCCGACGGAAGGAGTCTTAGGTTAGGTTTTAGCTTTCCCTGGGGAATTGGAAGAAGTGAATTAGTGTAATATATCACCTTCTGTCACGGTAATAAATGTCATTGGGATCATAAAACATCATCTAAGGATAGTGTTAGTGGCAATATTCACAAACGAGGGTCGGGATTCCAAGAAAGGGTAAGGTTCACTTTATGTTCAAGCTAAGAATGTACTTGATTTTAAAACCACCCAGCTAGCTCTTTTATTTATGCACCTTTTTAGGGTTCCGTAGCCAAATGGCAAAAAACGGAACCCTAGATTCGTCATGTCTGTCTGTCTGTCTGTCTGTCTGTCCGTCCGTATGTCACAGCCACTTTTTTCCGAAACTATAAGAACTATGCTGTTGAAATAAGTAGATGTATTCTGTGAACCGCATTAAGATTTTCACACAATAATAAAATTAAAACAATAAATTTTGGGGGTTCCCATACTTGAAACTAAAACTAAAAATATTTTTTTTCATCAAACCCATACATGTGGGATATCTAAGGATAGGTCTTCAAAAATGATATAGAGGTTTCTAATATCACTTTTTTCGAAACTGAATAGTTTGCGCGAGAGACTCTTCCAAAGTGGTAAAATGTGTGTCCCCCCCCCCTGTAACTTCTAAAATAAGAGAATGATAAAACTAAAAAAAATATATGATGTACATTACTATGTTAACTGCCAGGGAAAATTGGTTTGAACGAGATCTAGTCAGTAGTTTTTTTTTAATACGTCATAAATCGTAAACCGCAATTTACCAAGTACGGAACCCTTCGTGCGCGAGTCCGACTCGCACTTGGCCGGTTTTTTTTGTAGTATTGTATTGTTTCCACGGGCTGTTTCCGCAACCCCACGACCAGCGCGTATATTTTTTGTTGTAGATAAATTCAATAATATTAAATAGATCTCTCTCAAAACTTCATCGAACTAGAATTTTACGTTTAATCAGCCAACATGATCCTTCAGGCCTGAAGAAGCTCAAAGTTTAACTTTAACTAGGAACATAGAATTATCATGCAGACTGTTGAACTTTGGAGTTATAGAAGTGGAACGATCTAACTTCTGCGTGTCTAAGATTTCTGGGAACTAGGAGATTATGAAGTTTTAGATCATTGGCATAGTAATTGTGTTTTCATTCGTGAAACTTTCTACTACCACATATGGGCTTTCACATTTGTAAATTTTAAATTTATTTTTAATGGTTTCTTTCTCGTAATAAGAATTGTGATTCGGTTTTTGAAAACGTCTTGGTATCTGTATGAAATTATTATGATGGTTTATGGCTAGGCATATCCAAATATTTATCTATCTCTCATTGTTTAGTTCCAAAAATGCCCACGTGGCGTAGGTGTAATTTCTATTTAGTTTTACTGTTCTACGTTTAATAAAACAAAGCTACGGGCCCTTAATTTAATAACCACTAAATAACATAATTGACTCCACTTAAATCAATTTCTGATGCCTTCGTGGGTAATTTAATAAAGATTTCGAGAAATTTGGGCTTACCTACTACTTGATTGCCAACGAAAGAGCTGTATGGTACAAGTAAAAAGACATAACAGTTTATGATTCCGCCCACCATTAGTAACCTATTTTATTGTATATGCGGCGTTCTGCCAACGAGTCATATCGTCATGTCTGTAGTCCACGAACGGTTTGGCAGAGGTTTTTAGTAGTTCCTACATCGCCTACATGATGATTTTAATTTATTTTTTTAGATGTTGCTATTCAGCTGCATAGTTGCTACTATAGCAAGGCATAGTTGGGAAAAGGCTAGGCAGATCAGCAGGTTTTACTATTCATCATTTTGTAACTAAGACTTCTCATCCTATCCTGTTGATTTGATTAAACCCCCCTACGGAGTGGCCCCTTACTGGGTTTACGAGCCCAGTAAGTCGGGTTGTAATCCTCAGTACACTCGGAATATTTTTATTTATCTGCAGATTACCATTTGAAGATGGTAATAATAAGTATTTACTAGCTTATAATTAATTATAATCAGGCCCGTAAATCATAATGATAACTCAACAAATGAATTCCCAAAACACTGTTGACAAGTTTATCTCATAATTATCACGACAACGTGGTCCATTCGATACCTGTTTCCTCAATCGCACAACAATCAAAGGTGTCGATAGGGTGGTCCTCATCGTTAGGAATACCGTCATACAAGAATTGTATTGAAAGTTGGATCAAAGTGGTGTTAAATGATATAAAAACTGGATGACTGGTCGATAATTGGAGCAAGTTTTTGAATCGCGGCTCATTTGGTTCGTATGAATTGAACCGGTCAATGTTGGTCAGTGGGTGATACTTGGAAGAGGCCTATGTTCAACAGTGATCTTCTTTCGGCTGAAAAACTAAACTAAAATTTGTTTATTTATTTATTTGAACTTCATGTACAATAGTGGTACATAGGCGGACTTAATGCCACAAGACACTTCATGTACGATAAAGGTACATAGGCGGACTTAATGCCACAAGGCATTCTCTACCATTCAACCTTTGCCTGAAATAGGACAACGTTGTGAAAGGGTTCAAAATTCACTGTGAAATAAACACAAGATTCTACTGCCTCGTTCTCCTTTAAGTGGCCGCATGCGCTACTGCTGAGGATGAGATCCTGGGTTCGATTCCCGGGTCGGCAAAAGTGTTATTGGGTTTTCCATTTGAAAGTTTCTCATAAGCAGCACGGATTCTGGCTTTATTAGTTTTGGCAATAGGCGCGACTCCAATTACATCTGACTTAAATATAACTGGCAAGCCTGATCACAATGCGTTTTATATGACTGTACCAAACAAACATCTGGTAGACCAAGATTGACATCTATACATGCATATTCACAAAACTATTATGTTAGTGCTAATGTTCAATTAAATTGTTATTAGTAGGTAATATGTTTGACATTGGATTTGAGTAAAGTGAAGATAGGTACATAGAATGTAATACATAAGTATTCTCACGAACTCGACTCAATCTAATTGACATCTCAAAGTACTTTTATCTATTTATTTATTGAGTAATCGAGGGTTTTTTCATTATCTTAACGACTGAGTCGATTGGAGTGGAGTGGATTTCCGTTGAAGGGACTTGAAATATAGGCCTTTGACTTCGAAATGATTCTTTTTGGTATTTAGAGACAAGAGAAAGAAATAGAGAATCACATTTAATAATTATCACATCCTCTTTTCGTTAAAAATAACAAAAATGTCAGCTGATTAAAATGGAACCGTTTAGTACAAACTTCTGTCACATAAATTACTAACCTGGCAAGGCTGCCTACAACCTACAACGCCTGGTGTGAGCTTTTAGACCTAGATATTTTTCATGACTGCCCCACTCGGCTCAAACGGAAGTTGTTGGAAAAGAAAGCAAAACATATTTGCATTTGATGAGTTATGTTATTTTTTAAGTTACTAATTTTTATTGCCAATTGTTTTATTTTTTATTCATCTAAATTATAATTATTTTATCTTAAATCTAATCAATTAGGACATCTATTTAAACTATATTGTAATTTTGCCTATTATTCATTCATCCATTGTGTAAATTAGAATTTTTATTGAATTATTGTATTTTGTGAGATTATTTTTGTGAATGTTGTGCACGTCTGTTATTGACATAAATACCAGTATAAGACCTCATGAAATTTAATAAGTAAATTTTTGTGTTTGTGTTGTTGATGTGCCTTAAATAAATAAATAACCTAACCGAAACATCAAAACAACAGCTGTGAAATACTAACAATTCTATCTATCGAACAAATTTACTTAATAAACCCATTCAGATATCTGGGACACAATCAAAAAATATTACAATAAAAGCCGAGAAAAAAATACAACGCGCGGGAACGCACAAAACGTCTTTGACGTGCGGCCATGTTCTTTTTTTCATATGTTTTTTTTGCCGGCCACGGCAGGTGTCAATGGATATCTCATTATTATTCCAAAAAATAATCGAATAATGGATCAATTTTATTTACTCGATTATCTCAGTTTCGAGGAACGATCGGTAGATTTTATGAGAAATGAATGACCTCTTTGTCGAGAAGGAATCTGGACCAGAGATTGAGAACACCTGGCGTGGCTCGTTTGTAGTTATTCGGGGTGGGATAGGAGTGGGTTATCGATCATTTTGTCGATGTGAATGGTGCGAGTTATATGGCATTCTTTGGTTTTATTTGTAAACCTTTTTGGTTCTTCAGTACGCTTGATTTTTTAAATACAACGAAATATTTTGTGTATACGTTAGTACTAGCAAACTAATGTATTCAAAAATATTATCAGTTTCACAGGTTAAGAGCCTACTTATTATTTTATCAAATTAATTTCTAATAGATAACTATGAAAATTACCCAATTATAAGTTAAAAGCTTTCGTATTCGTGCTAAAAGCTTGTGAATGCCTAAATTGATATCTAATATCTAGGTAATAGTAACCCTGAAATATTATTCATATAATTACTTTGTTAATAACTTATTCATCTAAATAATTGACATTGTACAATTACTACCAACGTCAGTAAAATTACAAAATCTTATATTTTTTCGTACTCGAAACAATATCAATCTCACCTTAAATATGGAAAAGTTTTAAAACAAAGCCTGAATGACTGGCACCTTATACCAACTCAATGAGCTTGCAAGAATTGTTTAACTTAATAAGAACGAAAAACATAGGTAATAATAATACCGTGTCACTGCACCATTGTCGCAGGCTGTGGTGCCACCACAGTCCAACCACACTCCCAGCCACGCTGACGAGGAGAGTAGTGACAGGATTACACACGTAAGTACCTAGTGCAGTGAGGAATTAAGGAGTGATTTGGAGTGTGCTATTCGGGAAAATCGCTACATGCCACCCGAACTTAGGCCACGATTACCTAGTTTGCCCATGCATAACAACAATAGGGCGCTGGTGGCTGTTCTAGATTCGCAGTTGTCAAACTACTTTGATGACTGCGAAGACCTCACTGATACACATTCGATCATGTACTGCGCGGCTGTAGCGGCATGTCGTGTAGCCCACGTCAAATTTACAGATAACAATGCTACACGACCGACGCCAGCCGTACCAGCTTGGCAGTGCAGGATCGAACGTCGTATTGGTGGGGCCAGAGCACTCATTGGCAAATTAATTTGTTTCAGGGAGGGCAATACTCGCCCAAGAGTGATGCGCTTTGTGAGACGGGCGTTTTCGGGGACTGATGTCAGCCCCCGAGACTACATATCCCATGTCATGGAGCGCATCGACTTCCTGAAACAAAAAGTGTATGCATGGGCCGTATTCGTAGGTACAGGCAGCGAGTGGAGCGATACACCCAGAATCGGACATTCCAAAGAAATGAAAGGTGGGTTTACCGAGCTTGGGAGCGACCCAACCAAGGTGTGACTGATACGCGCCTGCCGGATGATGACGCTATGTTCAACTTCTGGCGCAGTATCTGGTCGGTGCCTTTCAGTCACACCGAAGGTGAATGGACTCGGGAAGTTGAGCGAGCTTGCGATCCCATACGAGAAATGGGGGCTATCATGATCAGCGCCCAAGATGTAGCCCGTGCAGTCCGCCCGTTGCCGAACTGGAAATCTCCAGGGCCGGACGGACTGCACAACTTCTGGATAAAATGGCTACAAAGGTCGCACGCTCGTTTGGCATCTAAGTTTCAGGCAGCCTTAGAGTCTGGTTCGCTACCCCAGTTCTTAACAACAGGAATTACCCACCTGCTCCAGAAGTCTGGTAGTACCCCGGACCCCAAAAATTATAGACCTATTACATGTTTACCGACGGTCTATAAGGTTCTTACATCCATTTTGAGAGTTAAAATGAATAAACACGTCGACGATAACTCTATCATGTCGGCCTCTCAGAATGGATGTAGGAACGGGTCTCGCGGTACTAAGGAGCTATTCCTTATAGATATGGCCATAAGCCAACAGGTTTGGCGTTCCCGAAAGGATCTGTCGACATGTTGGATAGATTATAAGAAGGCCTATGACTCGGTGCCTCATACATGGCTCATGAGGGTGCTAGAATTGTATAAAATAGATACAACTCTACGCACCTTCCTGATGTCGTGTATGAGGCAATGGAGCACAGTCCTTTGCTAGTTTGCTATCCAGGATGTCGAAATATCCAGACGAATAGCGAACCTTTAAGGATCGAGCGAGGTATATTCCAGGGCGATAGTTTGAGTCCATTTTGGTTTTGCCTGGCCCTGAATCCTCTAAGCATGCTGCTGGAGAATTCAGGACTAGGCTTTCGGTTGAAGAGAGGTGTTCAGGTTATATCTCACCTCCTTTACATGGATGATCTGAAGCTCTTTGCCCCCAGCAATCTTCAGCTGACGGAGCTACTGAAGGTAACTGAAACTTTTAGTAGCGCTATCAGGATGGAGTTTGGTGTGGACAAATGTGCGGTCATGCATGTAAAGCGAGGGGAGATTGTGGAATCCGTGGGAATTCAACTCGCGGATTCCATAAACCTGAGATCCCTCTCTCCAAACGAAACATATAAGTATTTGGGTATGTCGGAAGCGTTAGGTATCAGCACTACTGACATGAAGCAATCGTTGAGGGAACGCTTCTTTGGCCGCCTGAAAAAGGTTTTCAATAGCCTTCCTTCCTTCCTGGGTGGAAACAAGGCCTTCAGCGGTTGGGTTATTGGCCTTCAGCGGTAGTATTGATGTACTCTTTCGGCATACTCAAATGGACTCAAACGGAACTCGACGCCCTGGATAGGCGGGTCCGTAAACTGCTCACTGCATATCGAATGCATCACTTACGATCGTCGGTCATGAGATTGTATATCCCGCGGAAGTGTGGCGGTCGACGCTTTTTAAATGCCAAGAACCTCCACAACCGCGACACGCCGACGTGGGAATGCATCGAGATGTAGTAGCAGTGGACAAGGGACTCACCCCGCTCTCCTTGGCGAATGAGAACTGGCGCAAGCCTGTAGTGCTTGACAATAACGACCGCAGGGAGGTATGGCAGAGTAAGGAGCTTCACGGACGCTTTTTCCGGGCCCTACATGGGTCCGATGTAGATCAGTCAGCGTCCGTAGCCTGGCTGCGTTTCGGTGACCTCTTTGGGGAAACCGAAGGTTTTGTCTGTGCAATTATGGACGAAGTTATCATGACGAATAACTACCGGCGATTTATTGTGAAGGATGGCACGGTTGACATCTGCCGGGCATGTCACCATCCGGGTGAATCGTTCCGCCACATTATCTCTGGTTGTTCTCGTCTAGCTAAGGAAGAGTACTTGCATAGGCACAACCTTGTAGCCAGGATTATCCATCAGCCACTTTCTCTGAAATACACTCTTGTGGCATCGGAGGTGCCGTACTACAGGTATGTGCCTGACCCAGTTCTCGAGAATGGCAATATCACATTGAACTGGGATCGGTCCATCATCACTGACAGGACCATTATCGCTAATAAGCCTGATAAAGTGGTGGTGGACCGAATCGAGAGGCGTGCAATGATTGTTGACATTACCGTCCCGCATGACGGGAACCTCGTGAAAGCCGAGAAAGATAAGCAAATCAAGTATCTTGACTTGGCTCGCGAGGTTGTCGACATGTGGGATGTGGACACAGCGATCATTGTACCGATAGTCGTGTCAGCCAATGGCTTAATAGCCACGAGCCTCGACCAACACCTTAGGAGGCTCTCGTTAGGCGGCTGGGTCAAGGGCCTGATCCAGAAAGCAGTATTGCTGGACACGGCTCGTATTGTTAGGAGGTTCCTCTCTCTGGAGCCCTGACCGCCGGTAGCTTGGACCCTGTTCACGATACCGGTGGGCCTCTATTTTTTATATTTTTAAATGTTTTTTTTTTTGTATGTTTTATAAAAATATATAAAAAAATGTAGACAATAAGAATGAATATGAATAGAGAGATAATAATAATAATAAAATGTTTAAAATGCTATATTGCAAGAACCATTTTGAGTAATGAACTGTATGAAGCATACATAATAATTCATTCATTCCGTTCATGTGAACAATCCTATATCAGTCATCATTCGCACCCTGCCAGTGTAACACGTACTTATATATTTTATTAATGTACCTTGTGCTTCAATTTAATACAGTCCACTATATCATCCTTATTTATGTGGTTTTATTATTACCAGCGTCTGCCACATAAAAATGGTCCTTCGAGGAAAATAGTGTTCGCGGCAGTATTTATTTTGTGCGTGAGACTCAATTTTTACGGCGAGGACTAGCGGTCATAATTACCGCGTTGTCATTCATCGTGCGTCTCAACTTTCGCGTCGAGTGCGAGGAGGACGCAGGCAGCAACGTGCAACACAGTGCCTACGCGCCACGCGGACGAGCGAGAAGCGCGTACGCGTGCGAACGAGAGGCGAGATCAACACGGCCACCGGTTGGTCGGCGATCCGAGTTCCAGAAACTTCCAGCAAGCTCTATAGCTTCCGGGCGTTGTCCACCGAGTTTTTTCATCAACGAAGTCCGACGCCAGCCGCCATTTTGTGGTTTTCTTTCTATCAAGTGAAACACGTCTCACTATCTATTATACAGCATTGTGCAATTATTGTATTCTGCATGTTTCATTGGCATCTATATATGCGCAAAATTGCTATTATTGCAAGTTATTATATTTGTGTAGCTTCACAAACTCATTTGCCATCATGGCAAATAATTTAAAACGCCTGACGCTGGCCAGGGGCCAGGCAAAAGGAACTATAACAACATTATGTAAGTTCGTTGAGTCCGAGGACATCGACAAAGCCCCTATAAGGGCTCTTATTGTTAAGAAGGACAGGTTGGTCACCGCCTTTTCAGAATATAGCTCATTTAACATTGATATATCTGTCCTAGATGATAAAAACGATGAAGACTTTGGTCACTATGAATCTATATATTTAAGTGCCTTAGCCGCATTCGAAGATGCCATCGATTCAAAATCTAGCCCTAGTAAATCTCCGGAGCCCGGAGCGGAGCATGATGAGGAAGGCAAAGACGTTATGAAACGTCTTCCACCAATAAGTATCCCCAAGTTTGGCGGTGAGGTAGGTGATTTCCACGATTTCATTAGCCTATTTAAAAGTGTCATCGATAAAAACACTAAACTATCACAATGTGATAAATTCTATTATTTAAAAACCTATTTAAGTGGCGAAGCCGCCGAATTAATCAAACATTTATCGCTTACTGCACATAATTATGCAACCGCACTGCAATTGCTCAGCGAGCGTTATGATAACAAAAATAAGGTCATTAATTACCATGTTAATTCTATATTGGACCTAAAACCTATTTCTAAATGCACTGCTTTAGCTTTAAGAGAAACCATTTCTCAAACCAGACAGCATTTAGCTGCCTTAAAAAACATGAATATCCTTGTTCAACATTGGGACGCAATTATTGTATGCATTTTGCAACGCAAGCTTGATATGCACTCTTTAAGGTGCTTTCACCTAGAAATGAAATCTGATGCTGAGCCTGACTTAAACTCACTTCTTAAATTTCTAGAACAACGGGCTGCAGCACTTGAAACAGTGGCAGACAGCCAAACATCCGCAAATGGTGTACTGAACAGTGGCCGCAGGACAGGTTTGGTAGCCACGACAGAGGTAAATAAAAAGACACAAGTATGCAAATTTTGTAAGTCTAATTATCACCAACTATATAAATGTGAAAAATTTAAACTTGCCTCGCTATC
Organism: Orthosia gothica; assembly: GCA_949775005.1. Classification (NCBI taxonomy): domain Eukaryota; kingdom Metazoa; phylum Arthropoda; class Insecta; order Lepidoptera; family Noctuidae; genus Orthosia; species Orthosia gothica. Next base: position 25,709,550 of record OX459036.1, read on the forward strand.
TGATCGTTTCAACTATGTAAAAACAAATGAGTTGTGTACCCTATGCTTAAACAAACACCTATCAAAGTGTAAATTTACATTTAAATGTTCAATTTGCAAACAAACCCATAACAGTTTATTGCATCAAAATGAGTCTGGACAGGAGTTAAAGCAAGTATCACTATCTATGAATAAGTGCGATGATGTTTTATTGCCTACTATAAAGGTAAACATAACTGACAAGTTAGGTCAACAATTTCAAGTTAGGGCTCTTTGTGACTCGGGTAGTCAGGTTTCCTTTGTGTTATCAGACCTAACAGAAAAAATTGATTGCAGGATAGTCAATAACTATACCTACATTAAAGGAATATGTGGTCAATCCAACACAGTTCCTCATACTGCTATTTTTAACATATCTTCTACTCTTAACACTTACAACACTCAAATAGCATGCTGTGTTGTGCCAAACATCACTAGTGATTTACCTCAGTGTGAGATAGATACAGATAATTTAAAAATTCCGTCTTATGTCAAGTTAGCTGACACTAAATTTTACAAAACTGGAAAAATAAGTATCTTATTAGGTTGTGATGTTTTCTTTAAAATATTATTGCGTGAACAACTACCTATTATCCCTAAAGGTTTGTATTTACATAACACCCACTTTGGGTATATAGTGGCTGGAAGTGTGAAGACTAGAAGTTACTCTCCGGTAAGTAAGCGTACCACACACATTTTACATAAAAGTGAATGTGATAGCATTGAAAGAATAGAAAGGACTTTAGAGCAGTTTTGGAAGTGTGAGCAAGTGACAGAAGTTTTCACTGAGTCAGATTCTGAAGCAGCTCTTGCTGAAAAAATCTTTTCTGAGTCTGTAATATTGAAAGACAATAAATTTCAAGTTGACTTGCCTTTGAAACAAAATTTAGATAAATTAAACATGGGAGATTCATTCATAAGAGCTTTACAACGTTTTAACAATTTAGAAAATAGACTTCACAAAGATGCTACACTTTTTAGAGGTTATAAAGAGTTCATTGACACTTACATTTCAATGGGTCATGCTAACTACATTGATATCCAAACTTATGATTTGAAAACTGGTCAGGTATATTTTCTGCCACACCATCCAGTATTAAACGAAAATAGCAGTACTACAAAATTAAGAGTCGTTTTTGATGGCTCAATGGCTACAAATTTTGGGTTTTCTTTAAATGACATGTTGCTCAACGGGCCATACATCCAAAATGAGTTATTTAATATACTAATTTTGTTCAGATTACATAAATATGTCTTATTTACTGACATTCAAAAAATGTTTAGAGAAGTTAACCTCAAGCAAACACACTGTGCTCTTCAAAATATATTGTGGAGAGATGCACCACAAAAGGAAATACAATGTGTACAATTGCAAACAGTCACCTATGGACTTAAAAGCTCAACATTTTTAGCCACAAGATGTTTAAATGAGTTGGCTTTCAGATTTGCACACATTTACCCTGAAGGTGCACACATATTATTGAATCATTGTTATGTGGATGACATTTGTACCGGTAGCAACGATTTACAAAAATTACTTGATAATAAAAACCAATTAATTGCCATTTTAAACCTTGGTGGTTTTAAACTTCATAAATGGAGTTCAAACAGTGAGCATATATTAGGTGACATTCCTAGTGATTTACAGATTTCAAATGAAATTGATTTATGCAAAAGTGATGATCAATATGTGAAGACCTTGGGTATCAAATATAACACTCAAACGGACATATTGAACATTTCCTGTCCCCAAACAGAGTTGTTAGATGTCTACACCAAGCGTCAGACGTTAAGTTTCATTAGCAAACTCTTTGACCCATTGGGTCTAGTAGGTCCAATTATTGTACTTGCAAAAATAATCATGCAACAAACATGGTTAGAAAAGGTTTCATGGGACTCACCATTGCCATGTAACTTAAATAAAAAATTTAGAAGTTTTGTTGAGAATTTATCAAAAACAGGTTGTATTCAAGTAAAAAGAAATATTGACACTCAAAACTCAAAATGTATTGAACTAATAGGTTTTGCAGATGCCTCTCAGAAGGCTTATGGTTGTTGTGTTTATTTAAGAACCATTGACAGCAATGGACAAGTAAATGTTGACTTGTTATGTGCAAAGTCAAGGTTAAATCCCATAAAATCATTAACCATACCAAGATTAGAGTTAAATAGCGCTTTGATACTAGCAAAACTGTCTAAAAAGTTGTATGATCAACTAATTAAAAACAATTTTACCGTTCAGGTACATTTATATGTAGATTCTCAAATTGTTCTTGCATGGCTCAACACAGAGCCCACAAAATTGTCAGTATATGTTGCAAACAGAGTTAAAACTATCTGTGATCTCACACAAAATGCCTCATGGACATATGTAAATACAGTTGAGAATCCTGCAGACTGTTTGTCTAGGGGTATAGAACCTCACTTACTTAAAAACAAAGAGTTATGGTGGCATGGACCACAATTTTTACATGATAAAAATTACACACATGAATCTACAAATATCAAAATACTTATGGAAATTCCAGATCTTAAGCTTTGTAATATTGCATTGACTTCTGAGCCAAATAAAGATTTCAGTTTGTATTCATATTATTCAGATATTAACAAATTGAAAAGAATTATTGCCTATATCTACAGGTTCTTTAATAATTGCAAAATAAAGAAAGAAAATAGGGTATCTGGACATTTGAAAATAAAAGAACTTCAATTTGCACTCAAAACAATAATTAGACAAGATCAAAAACAACATTTTAATGAAGAAATGACTTGTCTCATGTCCAAGAAACCAATTAAATCCAATTTAAAGGCCTTAAATCCATTTCTAGATGGAATAGGTATCCTCAGAGTAGGAGGTAGGTTACACAATGCTAACATACCTTATGATCAGAAATATCCTATCATATTACCTAAAAAATCATTTATTACACGTTTAATAATTAGTAATGAACACAAATGTTTATTACATGCTGGCAAAAAGTTAACCCTAGCCAGTTTATGTCAAAGGTTTTACCTAATTAATGGACTTAGAGAAGTCAAAGGGGTAATTCACAAATGTTTAGTTTGTTTCAAACTGAGAGCCAAGGCATCAGAGCAAATGATGGGATCTCTGCCTTCAGACAGGGTGAACCCCAGCAGACCTTTTGAAAAGGTAGGCATAGATTATGGCGGTCCATTTTCAATAAAATTACACCGTGTTAGAAAGCCACTAATTTTAAAGGCATACATGGCATTATTTGTTTGTTTCACAACAAAGGCCATTCATATTGAGTTAGTATCAAGTCTAACAACTGAATGTTTTTTACAGGCATTAAAAAGATTTATTTTTCGTCGCAATAAACCTTCCATTATTTATTGTGACAATGGAACTACCTTTAAAGGTGCCAATAATCAGTTACATGAGTTATACTCATTACACTTTAATCAGGTACATCAGGACAAAATTATAAACTTCACTTCAGATCTTGGTATTGAATTCAGTTTTATTCCGTCTTATTCACCAGTATTTGGAGGCCTATGGGAAGCAGGAATTAAGAGTGCTAAATATCACTTAAAAAGAGTGGTAGGCAAACAGATACTAACATATGAAGAGTTGAATACTGTAATAATTCAAATAGAGGGTATTATTGAACTCTAGACCTTTACTTTCTTTGCCAAGTATTGACCCAAACGACATGTCTTATTTAACTCCTGCCCATTTCTTGACAGGTGCTTCTATAACATCATTCCCTGAACCAGATGTGACAAATGTGCCCACAAACCGTTTGTCATTCTGGCAGCAATGTACCTACATGGCTCAATCCTTTTAGAAAACTTGGTCAAGGGAATATTTGACTCAGTTACAAAATAGGCCAAAGTGGCACAACAGTGTTCCAAATATTGAAAAAGGGGTCTTGGTGCTACTGAGAGTTGATAACACCCCTCCATTAACATGGCCAGTGGCCAGAGTAGAACAAACTTTCCCCGGATCAGATGGCAAGGTCAGGGCATTATCTGTAAGAACAAATAGTGGTAAAATCATGCGTACTAGTGTGATGAAAGTTTGTGTACTTCCTATTTATGAATAGATTATACTTACTAATTTGCCTCTGTGTGGCTACAGAACTTGTCATGTGGACACATTCATTTAATTTTAGTTTTATTTATTAAAACTAATCTAATTTATAACATTAAGCATGGGTATGTACCTAGTATTAAAAGGATTAATTGCTGCATTACATTAATAATAAAAAATAAAATAAGTAAGACCATAATAGCAAGCTATTGTTAACTAGGCTAAATACATAGTTTATACTTTATACTGTAAGTTACCTATAATATTGTGTTAACTTCTGTCATAGAAAGTAATAGATAAATAATTATAGCTGAACATAAACATGATGTAAACAGATATATAATATGCTCAATAGATACATAATTATACTTAGTGAAGGTAAAATGTAATTTATGTAAACATATATTTTGTAATAGACACATACTTATAAGGTTACAATGCATATAGCATATTTAAATTAAAGTAATATTAATGTATGTAGGTATACAATAGGTTTTTAATCACTAATCTCAGTGTAAATTAGTTACATAGGCAACAATTTTGTAAGTAGTTAGCCAGTTGATGATATGTTTAATTTAAATTTCAAGCTAATAACTTCTTTTGTTTGTATTAAAATATAATAAATAATAGTAATAGTAGCTAAAACAGTTTATGCATATACCTGTAAAAAGGACACAGTTTCCTGTTTGTTTAATATTAAGTAAATTTAAGATTAAGTTAAATTTTGGTTTGTATTCAAAAGTAGACTTAGGTTTCTTAGTCGGCGTTGCCAATTTATGTATGAAGCATACATAATAATTCATTCATTCCGTTCATGTGAACAATCCTATATCAGTCATCATTCGCACCCTGCCAGTGTAACACGTACTTATATATTTTATTAATGTACCTTGTGCTTCAATTTAATACAGTCCACTATATCATCCTTATTTATGTGGTTTTATTATTACCAGCGTCTGCCACATGAACCCTGGTGTGTATGTTATGACCATTTGTTTGACCGCCAGCCTGACAGCACCATTGTACATGAAGTTTTAATAAATAAATAATAAATAAATCTTTATGAAATGATACAGCAATGTCACTTGAATCAGCAAAAGTGTGTAACTTAGACACTGTTCATTTATGACATGACCCATATTATAAAATAGCTTCTGTCAGCGGCTTCGCCCGCGTGAAAAGTGTTTTATCATCCCCAAGGGAACATTATACCGGGATGAAAAGTATATGTGTCATGCCTATGTGCTATTCTATTTCTGTGCCAAAACTCATCCAGATCCGTTCAGCCATTTTGGCGCGATTAACTAACAAACATACATCCACACACACACACATCCATCCAAACGTTCACATTATGAAGCTTTTACGATTCGAATGAACCGACAAATTACCAAATCATGTACCTAATCTTTTGGCATAACTTAAACCCAAAATAAAATAACTAAACTTCTATCGATATCAAACCCCAGTTTCTAATTAACACCCCCCATCCCTAAACAATAGACCGTAAGATCGTAAAATTGAACTACAAAGGCATTACTTCCACGACGTTTAACGCCGAATAGGCACATATGCACAAAATATCGTAGAGAACACAGACTATGGACGAGGCTCAAACAATAACCCTTAGTTTGGCACACAATACATTTTATGAATGTCAGGAGCCTGTTCATATCCGTTTTGAGGGGAATTCGTTTCGGGAGAGGGGATTTGGGCCGAAGATTTGCATGCTTTTGTTTTGCGGTGTTTTAAATATTAAATCAAGATGAATTTTCAGCTTTGCCGCCGATTTTCTATTTATCATTTGTGCCGAAAGGCAAACGCATTTATGGCTATACAGCCACGTGAATGCAATTTGTACAAAGCAAAGAGACTTACTTTGGTATGCCAAGAATGATAAAAGAGATCAATCAAAGAGTATCTAATAACCACAGCACGCTGTTTCATACAACATTGCTGGAGCGTTGTAATGTTCCTAATTCAAAAAACGCTCCTGCAATGGATTTGTTTTTCGTTGTCCGTAAATTCGATCCTTCGCGTGTGGCATGTTTTCCGCGCAGCAGCGGCAGCACACATACACACTTTTCATTCATCTGACATTTCATTACAAGTCGAAAGGGATGGCTTGATAAAACCAACAAGAAAGACAGCTAGTGTGTGTCACTTGCGTGTGACTGTAAACATACATTATTCTGAACACCAATGTATTTTTCTTTTTCTAACCTCCAAATATCAGAATATAACGAAAAAAAATATAGTAAATTGAGATGTATTGCGTTCTTACATATTGTATGTGATCCCTTCTGTTTTATGTACTTTGGTATCATAATTGGTACACTTTCTAAATACACACAATGGCATTTTTTTTAATATTGTTTTTGTTTCAACAAAGCGTATCGCTCTTCGCGATGCGTGACATAAACTAAAGACAATACTAAACACAATTGTGACGACGATCTACATAGTGCATCTCTGGGGCGAGCGTATGTTGTTCTTTTTATAGAAATACAAAAAGACTGCTACTGCCCTACTTAGACGTTTACAGCTAAATAAGGTCATATTTAAATGTCCGATCCAAATTCCAAAAATGGTTTCTAAACTGGCATTTATTGAAATGGTAATTGAGATACCAACAATCGCTTTCGCATATCAAAATGATCGCTACTGAATCTAAATAGTTTAATGTTAAACCAACAACAACTTTATGATTGCGACATAATACGAGTATCCTATGGATTGGTCTGGTTTCCACAACACAACTTCTGAACGTGTGTTTTTCATAAAGGTCGATCATTTCTTTCTCTTTTGTCTACCTCTTCAAGAAAAGCCATCAACGACATGGTATTTATTACTGGTGATAGTTCAGAGGAAACCTGGCAGTGGTAGAACAAATATCAAGTTCAAGTCAAGTTCATTTAATCAATATAATTAAATGAGCTTAACTTGAACTTGATATTTGTTCCATGTGAATTTAGGGGAGGCAAATGTCCGCCAAGGTATGTCGAATTTGTAAAAATATTCTTCCAAAATACTATGATACTCCCATTACCGTTACCATTACGTTCTTATAATCATAATATCTTAATTAATGAACATCTTAAGGTACGAGCATAAATCGAGTAATTAGTCACGTACAGTTAATTGATACTCTGTAGCGACGGTAATTATTTAACACCTGCTAAATGCCACGATGCGTCGCATGAACAATTAGCCGTAAACCATAGTTATTGTTATTAGACAGTATAAATGTTGAACGTGTTAATTTATTGTTCATATTTATAATATTGATTAGAGACCAATTAATTTCGATAGAATCTTATGACCGATCGTTATATGGATCAAATATAGATCTGCCACATTCGATAAATTACATTTAGAGATATAAAATAGTATAACTAAATGTTTCCTTAAGTTCACTGTATACTATCATTTTGATTAAAAAACACAAAGTATTTACTATATCAGGAAGTTAAGATAGATTTATGTGGTACCACAGTTCAAGTAAACTTGTAACAATTTATAAAAACAATTATCACAAGCTTTATAAAAAGCGATTCTTAAATTTTTTCTTGCGATTTAACTTAAGAATAAAGACTTTAATTACCTATATAACAGTCTTTAAACATTCCAACAAAATAAAAGCACAAAAAACATTGCTCAAAAATTAAAATTAAAGTCCGTCGCCGCGAAACCTCAATATGTTTCCTTTATTCAATCTATGATAGGGGTTGGTGGCAATTAAACATTTTTGTTTTATTTTTTCCAACCGTTGCCGTCTGACCAGCAAATTGGTTTCCGTGCTAGCATCCGATATTCATCACCCATTACTATTGTAACGAATTGTGATCAAAATATTTATTTTATTTATGTTTAGTTACATTTAAATAGGTGTCCGAGGCAATTAAATGATAGCTGTTTTACTTACATACAAGAATATTGCGCTTGATTAAAATGTTCTGAAAAATATTGCGTTGACATTGTATTATTTTTATCAGCCTGTATGGTATTCACAACAGCCATTTTACTTTTTAAGTGCTGTCACATTTACGATATCAGTAGGAACTCGATTTGCCGGTAAGAACTGAGAGTAAAACCACATATAAAATTAGGACATATGCCACACGTGCTTAAAAGCCTACATAAACTAAAATATTACGGATATGGTGAAATTCCAAAATATTACATACATAAGGGTCGAATTTATAGCCTCCTTTTAAGTCGGTTAAATATAACCCATAAATAAATTCCAATTCATGTTCACATCTTCCTGGGTATTGAATTTTTCTTCCAGAATAATAACAACTTCTTGCTGCAGTTACTAAGGAGCTGAGGTAACTTCTTGGTGGCACAGCTTCCTTGAAATAACGCTGATGGAGCCATTATGATACAAATTCCATCCTCTGCAAGAGTATGGAAAGAGTGCTCAAATCCAAGCACCTGGCATACCTAGAAACTAACGATACCTTCAGTGACCGCCAATATGGCTTCCGCCAAAATCGGTCAACTGGGGATCTTCTAGCGTATGCCATTCACATCTGGAGTGAGACCATCGAGAGGCATGGGGAAGCACTTGCCGTCTCCCTCGACATCTCGAAGGCTTTCGACAGGGTCTGGCATGAAAGCCTTATTGGTAAGCTTCCTACATTCGGTCTGCCCAGTGGTCTGCGCGTTTGGATTGCAGACTTCCTGAGGGACCGGTCCATTCGAGTGGTTATTGATGGCCACTCGTCTGACCAACTGGGTATTAATGCCGGGGTCCCTCATGGGTCGGTACTCTCAGCAACATTGTTTTTGCTGCACATAAAAGATCTGCTAAAACCTTTGGGTATGCGGACGACAGCACTGTTGCTGAGAGATACGTGTCCGACGCGCGTGCTACTGGCCCTCAGATCCGGTCTCTCCGAGAGGCCATGGTTGGGCGCTTGAATCTGTTATTGAAGGCAGTCTCCGAATGGAGCGATGCCAATCTGGTCAGGTTCAATGCTGCTAAGACCCAGGCGTGTCTTTTTCCGCTAAAAGGAGCACATTCCACCTGGCTTCTTCTTTCCGATATGTGACTGTGCCGATAACGGACCATCTTGAGCTTCTTGGCGTAACGTTGACATCGACACTCAATTTCGGCCCATACATTGAGGCTAAAGCTCAACTGGCTGCCAAAAAGTTGGGGATCCTTGCGAAGGTGAGACGGTAATTCACGCCAGAGCAGCTGTTTAAGCTGTATCAGGCGCAAGTTCGATCTTGCATGGAATACTGTTCTCATCTCTGTTACGGATCTGCCAGGTACCAGCTTGATGCACTAAAGTCGATCGAAAAACGGACCAAGAGGCTCATTGGCATTGTGGCACTGGTTGAGTCAAAGCTCCAGAGCCTTGAACATCATCGCCGAGTTGCCAGCTTGTCGGTTTTTTATCGGTTGCATTTCGGGGAGTGTGCGATGGAATTGCATGATCTAATTCCACCTAGCCCGTTTCGTCATCGGACTACAAGACGTACGGCAATGCACCATCGGTACATGGTGGACATCCATCATTATGCGTACAGCTAAGGAGTGGAATTCCCTGCCGGAGTCTGTGTTGCCCGATAGCTACAACCTCGGGGTTTTTAAGTCAAGAGTGAATAGGTTTCTTATAGGCAAGAGTGTTACACCGTTGACCACATCATCACTTACCATCAGGTGAGATAGTGGTCAAGCGCGAGACTATCAATAATTAAAATAAAATAAAAATTGAATTCGCTATCAGGACGGCATGAAAATAGTTAGCTGCTGTTAAGGTTTTTTAGTGTCCACTGTTTAAGGTAAATGTTGGACGTGTTCTAGTTTATTTTTGTGTTCATACTTCCTGTGCCCTTCACCTCGTTATGTTGTCATACGAGTACAAATAAAATGTTGGATTCAATAGGTAATTGAATAAGTATCAAGTACGTAAACTTGTGTCGAACGTGTCCGTTGGCAGTTAACAATTTGGTCAATCAACCTTAAATCTATCATACGGATTGACAGCTTATTTAATGACCCAAGGGCCTAAAAGTCTACAAACCACAATGTGTGCAAGTGATATGCTCTACCGAAATGTTAATTAGTCAATCCTTAATACATATTGTTTATGTTTGTCATAAAAAATATGACAAACAACTTTTTTTTTTATTGCTTATAGATTGTTACTTTCGTTAGAATCCTAGGGCATTTTAGAAACAGGATTATTAAAACAATTAGACTGTTTCTACGCAAACTGCTGACAGGTGTAACATACGAACGGATTATACGATGATTGATGGATCTTTTTAAGTAGAGACTGAAGTTATCGTTATTGTGAAAACTAGCTCTTGCCGCCGCTCGTTATTTTTCGTGGTTTCGCATCCGTGGTCGGTCCTACGAGAACCGTGCGGTTTTCTGGGATAAAATGTTTTATTTATAAAACATGTTTTGTTTCCATCCCGTAATCTTATTAAGCTTAATTATTATCAGTAAATCCAATCAATTGAACCGTTTAATTTAAACAATAATTACATTATAATCCGATACGGAAGGCTGCGTAAAGATGAGTCGGAATGATTAGCATGCAAATTGATTTTCATCCCGGTTATATTCAGAGACACAGAAAAGATAGATACAGAAGGTCGGATATACATATGAATCTGTACCTTTATTTTTTTGTCATACTTTTATTCCTGTATTAGCTGGTATTAGAGGTTCCTGTAGTAGATAACACCCGCGGGCATAAGGGTTGAGGTAGTCCTCTATGTATCGCCGTTATGTGTCATATGTATCGCCAATGAACAATAAAATTGCGCGTATAATGCAGGATGTAGAATAGATATCAAGCGCACTCTACTAACAGACCCTATACCACCATGCTGGCTAGAAAAACCGAAAGCAGTAAAAAGAGTAAACATACAAAAAACATACACTCAAAAAATATTACCCTTCTTCTTGGGTAAAAGACTGGTAAAAAGTAGCTTAGCGCTACAAGCTGAATCGTCTTTATAGTTGGCAAAACAGTCTCAGGTCCCAACAAAAGGGAATATCGTTA